>BPTQ01000006.1:183568139-183601617 GCA_019973895.1 Chrysanthemum seticuspe
CTCCATTGAATTGAGTGAGTGAGTCAAGCTAATTCCTTGGATCTTCTAAAACAAAATATCAGAACCTTCGCTCTGATACCACTTGATGGATCTAGGACACTCTCCTTGTGTCAATGATATTTTGTATGATATTATCAAGCAAGCGGAATTTACTTAAGTAATACTTTAGAAGACGAATTATATGATGTATGAGAATAAACACAAATAAACACAAAACTTAAGCTCCAATATTATTAATGAAATAATACGAGTGATCTAGACTTATCACTATGGTTACACCTTGAAGCTTTCATAGGTAATATTTTAATGTAATACGTACTTAAGACTATGACCTAGGATCTCCTTTTATACAACAAGGAGTCCTTTACAAGATAAGAATAAAGTTAACATAATAGAATATACACACAATCTATTCTATACTTATCAAGACGCGTTTAACCTTATCATAAACTAATAGCAGTGGTAATAAAGAACTTGCAGTGGGAATACGTTTCCACTGCTAGTGTTAAACCAAGCAGTGTAAACCACAACTATCCATGGTAACAGATTATTCCCAACAGTAGCCATAACTAAGATGGTAACATAATAAAAACAAAATTATGCTTTTTACTAATCTTATACACTTTGACTATCACAATCCAAAAAGTAGGACTTCACTATAATTTTGATAACCAAAAATATTTTATACATCCAGGTATTAAAACTAATGTTTTCAATAAATATTTTTTATGACTAATCTAATCTAAACCTAACCCTAACTTATATTTGGGTGTTTTATTAAAACAAGCAATAAGCAACATGCAACATCATAACTATAAACATTTAGATATATTAACATCATAATCAAGTTCTGATCATTGATTTTCTTATGAGCCTACTTGGATTTGTATTTGTATAAGTATTGGTAAACAGTAATCGGCTACAACTTGATATAACATACAATATATGTATTGAAATATACTCATTGTTAATGGTTTTGATTAACTGAAAACACACGAGCATGTACCTGGTGTGATTGAATAAGAACACTTGCAGCCAATATGTGAATGTTCCGATATGTTTTTGTGTGTGTTAAATGATGGTATGAGGCTATTATGATGGCACTCAACATTTAATTATGTATCTGTATAGATTTTTTGAGAAAAAAGAATTCCAATGATATTATCACTACTATTGATAATGCAAACACTCAAAAGATTTTGCATATATCCTCCCATGCATACTTTTTAGAATTTTTATTCAAATTTAATTTTTTCAATTTTACTATTATAAGATGTGTACAATGTGTTTATACTTTGACTATCGAAACTCAAACTACTTATTAACGTCATAAGAATCATCAAACATGTTGGGAATTATATTTTGTAATGGTTAAGTCTTGTTTAGTGTTAATTCTGGTAGAGTTGGTAGTTAAGTTTGGAATACCAGACTTAAGTCTGTTAGTAGTTAAGTCTGCCAGTACTAAAGATGTTAAGTCTGGCAGAACAAATAGTCGTTGGTTAAGTCTGTTTATGTCCAAAACAGAATAGTTGTTAGAGTTATATTAGGAATAGATATGAACGTGTAGAGATATCTTAAGAGAAGATATCTTTACCCTTCTACAAGTTTGTTAGATAATTAGGGTTTCCTTGGTGTATAAAAGGATTCCTAAGGTGTTAGGTTAATGTATGAGTTATATGCATTAGCCTTTGAGCAATTTAATAGAAAATACGAAGTTAGTAATTCTTGTGTTCTTCATACTTGTGTGTTAAGATTCCGCATTAACACATTAAGATTTTGCATAGAGTTCTTCATATAGTAATTTGAATTTATTCAAGTTTGCTATTAGTCAGTCAAGGCTACTTAGATCCATAAACTTTTGGACCTATAAGTGGTATCAGAGCCTGTTGAAGGACTCTGAATTGAAGAAACAAAACACACCAAGAACACTCATGTCATCTCTCTTAAAACCCCTTAATAATGTCTCTTCATGATAATGTCTCAAATCATCATAGTGATGAAGAAGGCTCTGAGCAAGAAACTGAAGCATCAGAAGCAGGATCTCAAAAACAACAAAAGAAACAGCAACAACAACAACTTCCTGCAACAACAACTATCTCCAACCTCAAACTTCCTATTCTAAAAAAGGAAGAATACGACATCTGGGCCATGTAGATGGAACAATATCTGGAATATGTAGATTATGTGGTCTGGAAAGTGATCCAGAATGGGAATTCAAAGAAGAGAATTTCCAAAGGCAAAGATGGCACAGTCAGGATCCTTCCACCAGTTACAGCTGTAGAGATACTTGCTGAGGAGAAAGAAAGAAAGGCAAGAACTCTCCTAAAGATGGCCATACCAAAGGAACATCTGAGAAGGTTCCACAAATTAGATGATGCTAAGGAGATATGGGAGGCTATTAGGACAAGATTTGGAGGAAACGCCAACTCCAAGAAAACGCAGAAAGCTGTTTATAAACAACAGTTTGAGGCATTTACCATCAGCAATTCTGAAGGCCTAGAGAAAGGATATGAAAGGTTCCAACTACTCCTATCACAGTTGGAAGCACATGAATCTGAAGTGTCTAATGAAGATGCAAATATGAAGTTTCTCAGATCATTGCTCATTGAATGGTCAAATCTAGCAATGATCATGAGAAATAAAGAAGATATTGACACCTTGTCAATAGATGACATGTATAATAATCTCAGAGTTTATGAACAAGACATCAAGGGAAGTTTAAAAGCTTCTGTAAGTGACAATAATGTTGCCTTTGTCTCTCATGGTAGAAACACTAAAACAAAAGTTAAGTCTGGTAGTGGTTTTAGTTCTGGTAGCTATACGGTTAGTACTGGTGTAAAGGAAAAGGGTGAGGCTGCTGATTTTGCTGATAAGATCATCTACTCTCTGTTTTCAAATCAATCTGATAACATTCTAAATGAAGAATTGGATCAGATTGAAGATGAGGATATGGAGGAAATGGATATCAATTGGCAGTGTGCTATGATTGCATTAAGGATGAGGAAATTCTTCAAGAAGACTGGTAGGCAAGTGCGTTTTGATGGAAAGAGACCAGTAAGATTTGACAAGTCAAAGCTGAAGTGCTACAGGTGTCAAGAAAGGGTTGCTTTGCTAGGGAATGTATTGTAAAGGAGGCTAATGAAGAGAATAAAAGGGATTCCTTCTATCCTAGGCATGCAGAGAAGGAAGACAAGAATCATACATGGCTGCTTACGTTGGAAGCTGGTGCGGTTAACTGGGGAGAGCATCCTACAGAGAGGACAGAAGTCAAGAATGCTCTCATGGCCATAAGCTCCAGCAGTGAGGTAACATTATGCTCAAAAATATGTATTGATTCATACAATAAATTACAGTCCCTTTATGATGAACAGATGGGTTAAATGGGTGATCAAGAAATTAAATTACTTGCTTATGAAAGTGTTGTTAAAACATTAGAAAGACAAGTAAATCATCTTCAAAAACAAAATTCATCTCTTAATGAAAAGATTACCTTTCAAGGTAATGAAATATTTGAAAAGGATGAGAAGCTTAGAAGATATAGGAGAATAGGAATGAAGGAAGTTAAAGATAAAGAAGAGCTACAAAAGATAGTTGAAAAATGGCAAAACAGTAACAAAAATCTGTGGAGGCTAGTGAATTCGGGAATGAGTTCAACAAGTAAAATTGCTTTAGGGTATGGGATAAATCTGATAAAGAGGTTCTAGGATATGAGGAAGAAGTGATGGAAAATGTTTTTGTGAATTCAAAAGGTGATTTTAAAGGTAAACCTAAATATCACAGATTTGCTAAAACTGACAATTACAAGGGAGTTCCACAACTAATTAATGATGATTATACTCCTAAACCTGAAAAAGAATATGATGAGTCCTTATTTGACTATAGCAAATGGAAGAACCCTGAAACTGTTGCTTCTCAGGACTATTCCATTGAATTTACTGACTGTCAATCCAATGACAGTAAAGGATTCTTTGAGAAAAGTTCTGACACCTGTGTCTTAGAAGGTAAGACCAATGAGTACTCTTCCTGTCAATCTAATGACAGTGAAGGATCCACTGTAAATATCTTTGGATGTTCTCTAGAACTTAAGTCTGAGCCTATAAGGATATCTAAACTAGTTTTAAAAGATGAACCTTTTGTGTCTAAACCTGAACCAGTTAAACCTAGTGTGTCTTCATCTAAGCTAAAATCAGATTCACCTAGTTTTGTTCCTCAAAGGACAACTCCTAGGCAGAAAATAGAGATACATAGCACTGATAAGGTTAACTGGAATGCTAGAATGGAAAAGGAGTTAGGTGCAGGTTACTCCTTTGATATTAAAAGATGTTTTGTCTGCAATAGCTTAAGCCATCTGATTAGAGATTGTGATTTTCATGAAAAGAAAATGGCTAGAGAAGCTGAGGAAAGAAGGAAAAAGGTTGTAAACACTGGGAATGAGGTAAATAAACCAGTGTGGAATAATTTGAACAGGATTAATCATGCTAATAAGTTTGCTACTAGACCAGTACATGTTAATGTTGGTAGTACTTATGTTAATTTTGTTAGACCAAGGGTGGTTACTGGTGGTCAAGTTAGTACTGGTAGGGAAAATTTTAATACTGGTAATATATTTAGAGTTAATACTGGTCATGTTAAACCTGGCCAAGCTAAAGTTAATTCTAGGTATAGATCACAACCTACCAGTCCATCATCTAGTCCCAAGTTTAGAAAACCACAGGTGAACTAGTTCAATCAAAGACTTCATTATGGTTCTCATTCACCTGTGAGAAGACCCATGTCTCAAAATGCAGCTCAAATGTTTCAATCTTATGCTGCAAGGGGTACTTGGGGGACTGCTGTTAAGCCCTTGGTAGTTATACTTGGAGACAGACCAAACCAAACTTCAAGTATAATAGTGGACCAGTTTCTTTTAATACTGACAAATCTAAGGATCCACAAGGCAGACCCAAGCCTCTACAGGCCTGGGTCCCCAAGAGAAACTAATTTCTCTTCTCTATGCAGGAACATCCTTATTTGACTATGAGCAATACAGTAATCTTTAACAGTGGATGTTCTGAGCAGATGATTGGTAACAAGGATCACTTGGAGGAGCTTGAGGAAGTCCAAGGAGTTTCTGTTACCTTTGGAGGCAGCATAGGCTAACCTATGTATAGTTAGATTTTTATGGAAGTATTATGAACAATTGTGTGGTGTGATTTGGTGGTTTCATGGACATCTTTCAATCCCTGTGTTTAATACAATACCTTCGGTGTGCTTGAACAATTTTGTTTGGTTTCTTTATGGATTAATTCTGGTGATTTTTTAGTTAATTCTGTTTGTGAGTCCTGCATATTGTATTTCTCTTGGTTTTAGACTAATTTTTCAAGGAACTGCACTATCTATCAAAGATAGGGGAGGTCTGAAAGCTATACTGATGGAAGTGCTACTATTCAGAGTTAAAACTGGTGATGTCACACTTAAGTCTAGTTAACTAATTTTAAGTCTGATAGTGCAAAAATATTATGTGTTAGTCAATATTTTAAGTCTGATTGATTGCTCTGTTTGAGGGGAGGAATAAGCCTAATGGGAGGCTTATTGTTTAAAGGAGGCTTAGTGTTATACATCTTTGTATAATTTTGTATATTGTGCATTTTTTGTCCACTAATATTTTTGCAGATATTGGAGAAACAATAAGTAATGAAAAGAATATGTAAAAATCTATTCATTAAAGGCTACATCCTAAGATGCAGCAGTACAAAAGATGACTTCATTACATCAGATCAACAAAACACAACAAACAAACTCCTTCACCAACTAGCCCATAGCTCTCTTCCCCTTTCCACTGATGACAGACATGCTCTGCTTTCCTCTCTTCCCAATCACCTCCCAAGCAAGGCGACTGGGAAGGCCAAGCACCTGTTCCCTCTTCCCTGATGGTTGGTTGGAGGGAGTTGGCTTTTGTGAAGAGGTAGCTACCACCAAAGCTTTAGATGTCCCTACTGCTTCCTCATCATCAATGTCATCATAGCAGGAGACATAGCTGGGCATGGACTTCAACTCATAATCTAAGCTTGAGTCATCCACATATGGTAGAGGTGTAGGCAGTTCATCAGATGGAACACCCCCAGCTGCTGGTGTTGGATTTGGGTTCATAAAGGTCAAAGTATTGTGATGAGGAGGAAAGTACTTCCTCCATGCATCATTGGATGATGAACTTGATGATGAATCTGATGAAACTTCAATAATATTAGGGTTACTCATTGTATTTGGAGGATTTGTAGGAAACTGAGAAATTTAAAGGTGTGTGATGAGTTTGGTTTGTGATTCGAAGGCCCTTTTATAAGCAAAGTCCACTCAAATATCTTCACCAGCAAAATTAATGCAAGTAACTTTTCAGTTGGTGGAGGAGTAAATATTGAAGATACTTTTACTGAAGAGGGTTGACCATAAGAAGATATTTTACAGGGATTTTTAAATCCATTTTTAGTTCTAGTCATTAATACTGGTGGATTCATGGTTAAGTCTGACTATTAATACTGGTGGTTAAATCTGTTACCATATTTTATGGGGTAACGATTATCTTTCTATACTTTGAACTTATTCTTTTTCCAAAGATAATTCTGTTTTCTCATACGGGTTCTAAAACAGAGTCAGTTGTGATCATCTATATTCTTTGTATCATCATGGTTTCTGCAGCATGGTGTGCTAAGAATGGTGTGTAGATTAATAATATCTTGGAGTTGTGTACTACTTTTTCTTCTAGAATTTCAGTCTTGGAACAAGATCTTGCTTCGACAAAATAGGTTTTGGGAGCTAAGGTAAATCAATTGAAAGAAGACATCCATAACTTACAGGCCAGACAGGGTATTCTTGATGAATCGACTCAATCTCAAGAGTCTATGAATAATCTTCATGATCTTGAAAACTCTTCCAAACAGAGAAGGAAATCAAAGTTACATCTAAAGAAAGTGATGGTTAAGAATCTTGATCCAGTAGTCGATTGGGAGATTTATTGGGATCAATTTGAAAAAGCTTGGAAGGTAATCAGATACAGTGGAGAGTTTTCTATCCACAATCATCTTAAAGATTTGATAAAATCTTATAATCGACAAGAGTTGGACACTCTGTGGAGTCTGGTTCAACAGAAGCTCAAGATTGCTAAAAAGTCAGATGTTAAAGAGCAAGAACTTTATACAGAACTTCAAAGACTATATGAACCAGATCCTACAGATGTATATTGGAATTTTCCATGTCAAGATTCCTGTGTGTCATGGAAATTTTATGATAAGTGTGATGTTCATCATTTGTCCACAAGAAGTGTAGTTGATCTGTTAATGTTGGCAGAAGTAGAGTATCCATTGTGTGCTGAAGTGCTTCAAGTAATGTTACTCTCAAAGCTTCAGTATGAAAAAGAATTTGTGGTTGCTGAAAAGCTCATCAAAAGGATTTGTGATCAATTGTTGGCTAGAATAGTTGATCAGATTGAAGAAGAAACAACAGTCAAAAGGAGACGAATGAGGTAAAAAAATTTGAATAAATTTAAGGTTTAAAAAAAAGTATGGTGTTCAACTTACCATATCTGTTTTGATGAAAAGTTGACTAGCCCACAAGATCATGGTTTGTGGTAAAGGCTGTGGAAAACCATGACTAGTCCAAAAGGGTACAACTTTTGGTACAGACTTAATAAATCTATTGATAGTTGTTGGTTTGCTATAAATCAGATGGTTATCAATGTACCATGGTCTTATACACCAAAACATTGGCTACTCCAGTAGTAATGGCTAATTGGTAAAGAAAGATCAAATCCATTATATTTTCTATGATTCACCTCTCATAGAATTTTACACATCTAAAAGTGATGAGAATAGTATGAAACTTTCATGTTTTGATATATAGATAGTCATAGTTGCTGAAAAGACCAAGGAGTGCTAAATGTTTGTTGATATGATGCTGCACAGAACTTATAATGAAGATCATCTCAAGGATGCAGCTTAAAGATAATTCCAAGATCCTCGGGAGTTTAAAAGAACTTGAAGTTCACAAGTGAAGATCAAGTTAGGGGAGGATTGTTGGGAATTATATTTTGTAATGGTTAAGTCTTGTTTAGTGTTAATTCTGGTAGAGTTAGTAGTTAAGTCTGGTAGACCAGACTTAAGTCTGTTAGTAGTTAAGTCTGCCAATACTAAAGATGTTAAGTCTGGCAGAACAAATAGTCGTTGGTTAAGTCTGTTTATGTCATAATAGTTGTTAAAGTTATATCAGGAATAGATATGAACGTGTAGAGATATATTAGGAGAAGATATCTTTACCCTTCTACAAGTTTGTTAGACAATTAGGGTTTCCTTGGTGTATAAAAGGATTCATAAGGTGTTAGGTTAATGTATGAGTTGTTTGCATTAGCCTTTGAGCAATTTAATAGAAAATATTGTGTTCTTTGTTAGATATTGGTTTTCATAAACACATAAACAAACAATCACAAGGGGCATATAATATGAGTTCTAGAGAGAGAAAGTGGAAGAGTTTTGGGAACTTAGTAAGACAAAGAAAAATGATATTGAAAGCTCCAACCCTTTGCCTTTCTAGGCAAAGGGTATATATAGGTTCTTACAAGACACGCCTCCTACGGGCTGTGGATCAGTCATACAGTGGGTAAAGACCCGTCCGTCTTCCACGGTGTTACTTATACTACTAATTATCTAACTAATATACTGTTACATCTACGAGCTATAATATGCTAAACATACATTGGGGTGATCGACACTTCTGCATGGATTTTCTAAATCCTAACAATCTCCCCCTAAGGGATGTCACCCCAATAATTACATTGAAAACGTTCTAGCAAGTAATCTATAATTTTTGATGCTCGAGCTCGTAGACTTTGTAGCTTCACAAACTTTGACATCGTGTAATAGTAGTGATTCCTTGGCTTTGATTAATTCTTTGATAAGTGATCAAGAGCCTTCATTGAGATCATCAGCACAACATAATCTCTAGATCATCCGATGTAGGATTGCCAACATGTGAAGTGGTGACATTTGGACCGATATGCTCACATTCTGGATCATGATATCTTCTTATCAGAGTTGTAGAAGCTTTTTTGATTCATGACATTTGCAGCAGCGTAGCAGAAGTATGGAGTGGAAATGTCATAGTCACTTGATGAAGATATGCACTTATCATGATTTCTTTGAGATGATCGTGATGTGTGAGCATGCGGCTATGGATTGACGCCTCAGCTCTGATCAGCTGCAACCGACGGGTGTTCCTGCAGACAACAGTTAGCAATAAAAGTGCACGAAAGTGTCTTAGATCACTTTCGTTGAATTGAGGTACACGGTCCACGGTTCCCCATTGATCAGTACAAGTACTGCATGTGATCAGGTAGAATTCCGAAGAATCTCCTTAACAGGGTTTCGCAGCTGCTCTAGTTGTTCTCAAACCGAAACGTCTCAAAGAAGACAACACGGAGTGAGTGAACCAGCGAATTGAGATTCACTGATTGATGAAAAATGATTTGAAAAACAATCGTGTATTGCTTAATATAAAGGGTTTTGCAATACAATGGAGGTTTTATTAGAAAATCAATTATCAATCATAAATACCCTTTTAATTTTGAAACATTAACACACAGTCGATGTGCTACAGAAAATGATTTTTAAGCACAACGACCGGTTTTTCAAAGGTATCCGTCAATCCATTTCCTGGACCAGGATTGATTCAAAATATGAATCGCCTCATCGTTTCTGTCCAGTTGTCACATGTTTGATCTATTGGATATATCTCACATGCCACCCACCAAGAGCTTGTTTGATGTTGGCTCTAGAAGGTTTTCCATCTTCATTGTGAATGTGTTAACACATCACTCAGATGTTCTGGCAATACCACAAGGATAATGCGTAGGACTCTTAGAATATATTCTCACTTTCCACATTGTGTGAAACAGTGAGTCTTCATTGATTGTGTCCTAATGAGATTTATTGATGATCTCGTAGCTCTAGACTCAATTGTGCACATTTGGTTTCCTATGCCAGAGACTAGGGAGAGGGTCTCCTTCTTCAATATCAACAACCTCTAAGAGAAAGTCGATAGATTATGTAGGTTCCCCGTGAGAATGAAAGTAAATTTGGTCGGTCTTTTTGGTATTGTTCTTCTGTCATTGAAACCAATTGAAAACCATTTGAAAAAAAATCAATCTAGGTACTTGTGATATGAGATCAAAGTGTTTTGTACCTGAATTGTTTTTGATATTTTAGAAAAGCTCTCCCTCAACATGTGCATCAAATATTTGAAATTTTTTTAGCACATGGAGGAAAGAGGACTTTGAGATCTTAGATTAAGAATTAAAGATCCAATCTTTGATTAACATTTTCTAAAATGATCATCATCACTTCCCGATCAAATCTAGTATTTTAAATACTTTGGATAAAACACTTTTGAGAAGGATGAGGTTTTCTTATGATTGCTCCCCCTCAATATGTGCATCGAAATTCGAAAGTATTTTGCACATATTAGAGAGAACCTGAACTTAGAGACAAATCACACGTTTCAATTCTTTTTGGTTTAAGATAAATGATCCCCCTTAACATGTGCATGAGAAAATTTTGAAATCATTTGGCACATGTAGGGAGGAGAGCTTGTTATTACATTTATAAAACCACTTATTGAATTATCAGTTTATATCCAATTTAAATCACAAGTTCTCCCCCGATTACAATTTTCAAATCCTTTAAGATTTGTGATCTCTATTGATTTAAATTGTTTTTGAAAGCTTTTGAGGAGAATTGTGACTTGCTTTTAAAATATTTAACTGATAAGGATCAAATTCTGAGACTTTAAACGCCAATGATTAAACATGCTTAAGTATCTAATGAACACAGCATTAGCCTTGGATAGGATCCAATTTTATAAAAACATTGTTCTTTTTGATTATCCAACATTAGACCTTGCTCGATTACGTGCCAATTGATTGAAAAATAACTTTTTGATTTGATGGAAATCATTCTCCCCCTCAATCAATGACATAAGTTGTTGATTGAGTTTTAGAGATTTTGACAAATGATAAGTCCGAATGATTTTCAAAAATATAGTCTGAGTTATTTTCAAATCAATTTTGTTTTCATTAGATGACAAATATTTTTTAGAAGAATATTTAGAAGGAAAAATATTTATGAAGGAAACATTTGTTTTTAGAATCAGAGCATGAGGTTTCAAAAATTAGATTAAGCATGGCTCTGTTCTTTCTTTTAAAAACTGGTTACTGCCTGAAATGGCAATAAATCATCATTTTTCTCTATCTCAAATTTTGTTTTCTTACAAAAAGTTTATGTACATTCGAACTTCATCTAAAGACCCGTGCCATTCTTTGAGTGAAAAATCAAAGTCCGTAGATGTTATCGAAAAACAGAAATTCGATAAAAAGAAAATTAGTATTTTTGGGCTTTTTCAAAGATTTTCTGATGTTTATAGATTTTGAAATTTTATATTTTTCTATTTTCTTTTTGTGGGTTTTATAATTTTGTATTTTGCTTTTTGATAAAATATGTACAAGAGAAAGATGAAAAAAAGCCTTTACTCCTCGTCTTCCTCTTGAAGACGTTTGAGTGTTTCCGGTTGTAGACTCTTTAGTCCAAGTCGTGAAAGAATAAACTCAAAACGTTCTCTAGGAAGAGCTTTAGTGAAGATGCCTGCCAGCTGATATTCAGTCTCACAAAATATAGTTCCACCACACCATTCTCCACTTGTTTCCTGATGAAATGATGTCGAATGTCTAGATGCTTTACTCTTGAATGTTGAACATTGTTGCAGCAGAGAGCGATGGCACTTTCGTTATCACAATACAGAGGGATTTTGTTGAATTCATAGCCATAGTCAGATAATTGTGATCTCATCTATAGGATTTGAGCACATCAAGATGACATGGATATGTATTCCGCCTCTGTAGATGATATAGACGTACTCATTTGTTTCTTTAAAGACCAGCTTACTAATTTATCTCCCAAGAATTGAGCACCACCTGACGTGCTTCGACGTGTATCTTGACACCCTACATGGTCTGCATCTGCATCTGCATATGCTGTTAGTGACATATTGGTGTCCTTCGGATACCAAAGTCCTATGTTAATGGTTCCTTGGAGATACCGAAAGACCCGTTTAACCGCTTCAAGGTGCTTTTTGGTAGGCTTAGCCTGGTATCTAGCACACATGCATACAGCGAACAGAATATCAGGTCTACTGGCTGTGAGGTACATCAGGGATCCAATCATACTTCGATATTTCGTTTGATCAACCATGATCCCTGAGTTGTCCTCCTCCAGTTTTGTGCGCTCCACCATGCTCATCAAGCTTTACTTTAAAGATCCATTCGAGAGCAATGATCATAGCACAATCTGGAGCAGGTACCAATTCCCATACATCAAGACGATCAAACTCATGGATTTCTTCTTGCTCATCAAGCTTTACTTTAAAGATCCATTCGAGAGCAATGATCATCTGCAACCATGCTCATCAAGCTTTACTTTAAAGATCCATTCGAGAGCAATGATCATAGCACAATCTGGAGCAGGTACCAATTCCCATACATCAAGACGATCAAACTCATGGATTTCTTCTTGCATAGCACTAAACCAGCTGTCCTCAGAATGGCTGTTTTGACATCTTTAGGTTCGATCTTTGATAATACAGAATTGAAGAAGCACCATAAGGCATCTGTGGCAAGTTGTTTATGAGTGGATACCGGACGAGATGGATTTCCAATAATATTGTCCAAAGGATGATCATGTGTCTATTTTCTGAGATGTTCATGTGGTTGGTGATGAGGAACTGATGTAGTAGAGTTTGGATCCCCTGATGAAGATGGTTCAAGGGCAAATATATTTTCAAACGGTGCATCTTCTGGAGTGGCAAAAGGTTTATCTCCAGCATAGTTGGCAGAAACATTTCCATGATGTGCACTCGAGGATTGAGGATTTGAGGATGATGATGAGTGATTTGCAGCTGGCGCTTCTTGACTTAGTGACACAGAAACTGATGGGTTATCTATGTTGACTGGATTAGGATCCACCACTGTCGATGGTATAGATTGATCATTGACAAGAGGTTCATAGTATTCATCAAACATCGGATCAAACAATTTCTTCAAATCTTCTTCAGAAGGAGGTACATATGGAACTGCAGGTGAGGGATTCTCTACAAGAGAAGAACTAATGGGACTACTAAATGAATTTTGAGATGCGGGTCCAGAACTAGATTGTCCATAAGCCATTTGCTCGGACAGCTCATCGAACGTAACGTGAACAGTTTCCATGATATCTCGGGTTCTTTTGTTGTAGATTCGGTAACCCTCCCGGTTTGGTGCATAACCAACAAAAACTCCAATGTCCGCCTTAGCTCTCAACTTACCTAAATCTTGACCATCATTCGTTGGATAGCATAAAGCACCGAATACACGAAGGAAAGAGAGATCTGGTTTTTGGTTGTGGACTAGTTCGTATGGAGTTTTTCCATGAGTGGTGTTGATAAGGGAACGGTTTTGGGTATAGCAAGCAGTGGCAATAACTTCAGCCCAGAGAAACATTGAACCTTAGAGTAGATTAGCATAGTTCTTGCAGCTTCCACAAGAGTCCAATTTCGTCTTTCAACTACACAGTTCTGTTGGGGAGTACGTGGAACACTTATTTGATGGCTGATTCCAATGCTTTCATAAAATTGACTTAGTTCTTTGTTAACAAACTCAGTTCCATTGTCCGTTCGGATAATTCTGACAGTTTTATTAAGTCGAACCTGCAGCTATTTGATAAGTTTGATGATGACATCTGGAGTTTCATCCTTTGACCTCAAAAACTTAACCCAAGTAAACCGAGAGTAGTCATCAACCACGACTAGCACATATTTCTTCCCGTTTATAGTTTGCACTCTCATGGGTCCGCACAAATCCATATGAAGAGTATGAAGAACTTCCATAATTAAGTTTGCAGGTTTGGGTTTATGGGCATATTTCTTGCTTTTTCCCAATTGGCATGCTGAACAAAGATGATCTTTCTCATATTTCAATCTAGGAAAACCTCTTACGAGGTCCTTTCTATAAAGATCATTTATGGTTCCGAAGTTCAAATGATTGAGACGACGATGCCATAACCATGACTTTGTTTTCGAAGCCTTTGACAACAAGCAGATTGGAGAGGACTTCATCATTTCTTTGATAGAGATGGTGTAAAGATTGGTTCCACGGGTTCCCTTTAAAAGTTCAACACCATCTAGTTCTCTAACGAAGCAAGTATGTTTTCTAAAGGCCACTTCTAGATCAGAGTCACAGAATTGACCAATAGAGAACAAATTATGACCAAGACCTTCAACATAATAGACCCTAGAAATTACACTGTCACCAACAAGATAGTCTCCGTAACCCATAATTGCCCCAAAGTGGTCGTTCCCGAATCTAACAGTCCTGATGAATTTACTCACGAAGTTCATGAGCCGCGAGCGATCTCCAGTCATATGCTTGGAACAGCCTGAGTCCAAATACCACAGAACGATTTGTACGACCTGCAGTTGAATACAGACAAGTATGGATGACTGGATAATTTGGATCCCCATGCAAGAATGGGTTCCATTTGGTTAGTAAACGAGATTGGAACACCCACATCAGAAGCAGAATCAATGATATCATTAGAGGTAGATGCAAGACTAGTAGTGACAGTAGATCTGTTCAAGGTGTGTTCACTTCTTAAAGGTATAGTTCTACCAATAGGCATCCATTTCCTAATGGGCATTGATCTGGATAATTTAGGGCACAATTCATTAAGATTGAATTTACGACCAGTAGGTATCCATTGATAACCTACATTACTAAATTTTCTTCCTGTTGGTTTCCAATGTTTTTTAACCTTTTTCCACCTTGGTTTTCTGACATCCTTAACCTGTTTAGCAATTCTAACAGTTTCGACTGGAGACTTAGCAACATATTTTACTTCATTCACAGCACATTCATGATAAGTACCAGAAACCAAACATTCATTACATGTTTTGCAAATCGTATCAGAATTCGAATTAATTACAGTACACTATAGCTAATACTAGAATCAACACGATTCATTTTATTAAACTCAAACTTATTGTTCCTAGGATGGTCTTCTACTTCCTTCCTTTGATCACTCTTAGCTTGCAAGGTCCTATCTTGCTTTGTATTGCCTGGAGGCTTTGACCTGCTTGCCTTAGTGTCATTGATTACTCCTGTAGAGGGAACGATGGGAACATTAGTTGGTTTCACTACTTTCTCCATTCCTGGTCTAGAAATACTGGGATCTGAAGTACTAGGAGGCACATCAAAGGACACTTGCTTGGCTTTGGGCATAGAGCAAGGCATAACTACTCTATCTTTCTTAGTACCAAATTTAGGACATATAGTTATTAGGCATTCTAACAGCTCCTGAGATCGTTTGGCATATAAGCATGCATCCTTAATCGCACTATCAAGTGGCTTCTCTTTCTTATCCTCTTCAACAATCTCACGGAGACATTCTAGACTATCCTTAAGGTACGAAAAGTATGTTTGTAGTGCAAGTTCATTATTCCTAAGATGAGGTGGAATGTACTTCACAGTCATAGCATATTTTGCACAAGCAGGCACCTTTAGTGCACTAGATTCACAATTTGTGATTTGCATTTTCCCTTTTACCTGACTATTCAGATTCTCAATTTCATTTTGCAAAGAAGTGACCTTTTCGTTTTTCTTGTCACGAGTGACTTTAATTGATTCATATAACTCTTTGAAATGCAATTTAACCTTTTCATTTTCTGCTAGAAAACATTCATTTTCATGTTGTAATGCATTAATGATGTTTTGAAGATGAAAATTCTGAGAATTCTAAGACTCTAAAAGAGGAGGCATTTGGGAGCCATTCACATCATTCTTATCACACTTTAATTGTGAGATTTGGGTTTTCAATCATTTGATCGTGTTACAATGAGCTCAAATCTGTTCATCACGTTTGTTGATTTCAAAAACTGTATCAAACTCAGGAGCATCCGAGGATGTCTTGGCATTTGAGGTTTTAACATTTTCTTTTAGATGTTGATATTTTAAATGCAAAGCAAAATGTTCAACTTGCAATTTAGAAAAATGTTTGACCAAGATATCATGAACATCTTGTTCTATTTTCTCATACAATTTTGAATTTTTGGACTCAAGCTCAATGACACGATCATGGGAAACTTTCAGGGCAACAGATAATTCATGAAATTGAGAAGCAGTGATAGAATAATTTGTAACAGTATAGAACACATCCTGAGCAACACATCTAGAAATCAAGTTATCATTTAAGATATGCAAATTTTTCCTCTCAATTTCATTACTTTTAAGCTCACGTTCATAATCTTTTACCTCAATTTCCATTTCATTGAACACCTTTTTCATTTCTTTAATCTCTGTATGAATGCCCTTTTGAAGACTTTCAAATTGTTCTTTTAGTAGTTTAAAGAAAGGCATAACCTCAGTTAAATAACACTCTTTAGTTTGCTCAAAACCCCTTTCCCATTCAGTAATCCCTGTGGGTGTAATTCTCTTCTTACATGTTTTCTCAAAGTCAACAAATAATTGATAAACTACATATAGGCTGATTAGGGTCTTGCTTTCAGTCGAGAGGGTTATGGGCACTAAATGCATAGGTGTATTTAGGGGATACACAGTGGCTGGAGGCATTTTCCTACAAGGAGGATTCTTCTCAATAAGATTATCGAGTTTTTGCTTATCCAAATCTTTCTTCCAGAATACTTGCTCAGGGGTTAATTGAGTTTGAGGTTTAAACATATTCAAGGCTATTTTCTCCCTAGAGGCATCTTCTAATTTTATATCCTCTTCAGTGCTTCCTATACATGATGGTGTTTGCCTAGGCTTAAGAATCTCATTACCATCATAGACTACCTTTTGAGCAGCTCTAGCTATTTTTCCATACTCGGGATTGGGTTCCTCTACAAGGGGAATACTATGCTTATCGCTTAAGACTCTATGCTTAGTGATCATGTGAGTAGTCTGAATGGTGTTCCCTTGTATGCACTGTTTGTTTTCAAGTTTGGTTTTCAAAGTTTTTAGGTTGGAAAAGTCATTTAAAAGTTTTGATTCCTTAGCAGTAAACTCCTGTTTCAGCACCTTTACATTTTCTTGAAGTTCTTGCTTTTGCTTAACAGTTTTATTGAGCTTTTCTTGTAAGGAGTTTAACTCTTGTTTTAACATTTCTTCCTTAAAGTTACTTTTTCTAATAAATGTACGTATTTGGTTATCCATCTCCTGCTCACGGGTAGTTAGTTCAAGTTTAGCACGCTATTCATATATGGCAACTTGTTCTTTATAGGCATTTAGTTCAGAGGCTATAGAGTCATCAGGGGCACATGCAGTGTATTCATTAAAAGAATAGTCATCATTGAATGCAGAAGATGCATTACTTGGTACAATTTCATTTTCATTTTGCTTCACATATTGATCATATGGGACAACATTGCTATTACGCATATTTTCAATATCTAATTCAACAATTTCAGTCGATTCTACCTTGTCGTATATCTTTTGAACATCAATTTCATCGTATAGTTTCAATACCTCTGATATGATTGATTCCTTGGAAGGACTGGCCTGTTGTGGTGAAGGAGCCTTTGGAGAGACCAGCGGTGAGATACTAGCCATGAAGATGGTTTGGGCAGTAGGTTCATCATTGACATCAGAGTCAAATGCATCACAGTCTGCAACTGGAAATGCATTGGGATTTTTCTGACCCATACCCTGCACTGGTTGTTCATCCACATCAGCATCATAAGTTTTAGCATTTCCCTCAGCTAGGAACAGTAATTCTTCCTCGTTCAACACAGCTCCACTATCTTGAGCTTGCACTAGTAGCATTTTGTCCCTGAAGTACTCTGCATTTTGTGGACGTTTTGGAAGAGTGCAGTTCCTTGCTATGTGTCCTTCTCCACCACAATTGTAGCACTTGATTGGCTTTCCTTGTCCCTGGGCCATGTTCCTTCCACGATTCTGATTACTCACATATCCTCCACCTATACCAGCATTTCCATAACCACCACCTACCCCAACATTTCCTTGCTCATTATGTGGAAGATATGCATTCTGCCTTCCCTACACGTTTTGCACAACTACCCTTCCATCTTTAACCGTAGCATGATTATGGAGATTAGAAGCAGTTCTGAGATGATTGTTGGTAGGTGGGGCAAAGTTCAGGTTTAGACACAAAAGGTTCATCTTTTAAAACTGGTTTAGATATCCTTATAGGCTCAGACTTAAGTTCTAGAGAACATTCAGAGATATTTCCAGTGGATCCTTCACTGTCATTAGATTGACAGGAAGAGTACTCATTGGTCTTACCTTCTGAGACACAGGTGTCAGAACTTTTCTCAAAGAATCCTTTACTGTCATTGGATTGACAGTCAGTAAATTCAATGGAATAGTCCTGAGAAGCAACAGTTTCAGGGTTCTTCCATTTGCTATAGTCAAATAAGGACTCATCATATTCTTTTTCTGGTTTAGGAGTATAATCATCATTAATTGGTTGTGGAACTCCCTTGTAATTGTCAATTTTAGCAAATCTGTGATATTTAGGTTTACCTTTAAAATCACCTTTTGAATTCACAAAAACATTTTCCATCACCTCTTCCTCATATCCTAGAACCACTTTATCAGATTTTATCCCATACCCTAAAGCAATTTTACTTGTAGAACTCATTCCCGAATTCACTAGCCTCCACAGATTTTTGTTACTGTTTTGCCATTTTCAACTATCTTTTGCAGCTCTTCTTTATCTTTAACTGCCTTCATTCCTATTCTCCTATATCTTCTAAGCTTCTCATCCTTTTCAAATATTTCATTACCTTGAAAGGTAATCTTTTCATTAAGAGATGCATTTTGTTTTTGAAGATGATTTACTTGTCTTTCTAATGTTTTAACAACACTTTCATAAGCAAGTAATTTAACTTCTTGATCACCCATTTGACCCATTTGTTCATCATAAAGGGACTGCAATTTATTGTATGAATCAGTACATATTTTTTAGCATAATGTTACCTCACTACTGGAGCTTATGGCTGTGAGAGCATGTTTGACTTCTGTCCCCTCTGTAGGATGCTCTCCCTAGTTAACCGCACAAGCTTCCAACGTAAGCAGCCATGTCTGATTCTTGTCTTCCTTCTCAGCATGCCTAGGATAGAAGGAATCCCTTTTATTCTCTTCATTACCCTCCTTTACAGTACATTCCCTAGCAAAGTGACCCCTTTCTTGACACCTGTAGCACTTCAGCTTTGACTTGTCAAATCCTACTGGTCTCTTTCCATCAAATCGCACTTGCCTACCAGTCTTCTTGAAGAATTTCCTCATCCTTAATGCAATCATAGCACACTGCCAGTTGATATCAATTTCCTCCATATCCTCATCTTCAATCTGATCCAATTCTTCATTTAGAATGTTCTCAGATTGATTTGAAAACAGAGAGTAGATGATTTTATCAGCAAAACCAGCAGCCTCATCCTTTTCCTTTACACCAGTACTAACTGTATAGCTACCAGAACTAAAACCACTACCAGATTAACTCTGGTTTTAGTGTTTCTGCCATGAAAGACAAAGGCAACATTGTTGTCACTAAAGAAGCTTTTGAACTTCCCTTGATGTCTTGTTCATAAACTCTGAGATTATTATACAAGTCATCTATTGACAAGGTGTCAATATCTTCTTTATTTCCCATGATCATTGCTAGATTTGACCATTCATTGGGCAATGATCTGAGAAACTTCATATTTGCATCTTCATTAGACACTTCGGATTCATGTGCTTCCAACTGTGATAGGAGTATTTGGAACCTTTCATAGCCTTTCTCCAGGCCTTCAGAATTGCTGATGGTAAATGCCTCAAACTGTTGTTTATAAACAGCTTTCTGCATTTTCTTGGAGTTGGCGTTTCCTCCAAATCTTGTCCTAATAGCCTCCCATATCTCCTTAGCATCATCTAAATTGTGGAACCTTCTCAGATGTTCTTTTGGTATGGCCATCTTTAGGAGAGTTCTTACATTTCTTTCTTTCTCCTCAACAAGTATCTCTACAGCTGTAACTGGTGGAAGGATCCTGACTGTGCCATCTTTGCCTTTGGAAATTCTCTTCTTTGAATTCCCATTCTGGATCACTTTCCAGACCTCATAATCTACATATTCCAGATGTTGTTGCAGGAAGTTGTTGTTGTTGTTGTTTCTTTTGTTGTTTCTGAGATCCTGCTTCTGATGCTTCAGTTTCTCGCTCAGAGCCCTCTTCATCACTATGATGATTTGAGACGTTATCATGAAGATACATTATTAAGGGTTTTTAAGAGAGATGAGATGAGTGTTCTTAGTGTGTTTTGTTTCTTCAATTCAGAGTCCTTCAACAGGCTCTGATACCACTTGTAGGTCCAAAAGTTTATGGATTTAAGTAGCCTTGACTGACTAATATCAAACTTGAATAAATTCAATTTACTATATGAAGAACTCTATGCAAAATCTTAATGTGTTAATGCGGAATCTTAACACACAAGTATGAAGAACACAAGAATTACTAACTTCGTATTTTCTATTAAATTGCTCAAAGGCTAATGCATACAACTCATATATTAACCTAACACTTTAGGAATCCTTTTATACACCAAGGAAACCCTAATTGTCTAACAAACTTGTAGAAGGGTAAAGATATCTTCTCCTAAGATATCTCTTCACGTTCATATCTATTCCTAATATAACTCTAACAACTATTATGTTTCGGACATAAACAGACTTAACCAACGACTATTTGTTCTGCCAGACTTAACATTTTTAGTACTGGCAGACTTAACTACTAACAGACTTAAGTCTGGTCTTCCAGACTTAACTACTAACTCTACCAGAATTAACACTAAACAAGACTTAACCATTACAAAATATAGTTCCCAACATGTTTGATGATTCTTATGACGTTAATAAGTAGTTTGAGTTTCGATAGTCAAAGTATAAACACATTGTACACATCTTATAATAGTAAAATTGAAAAAATTAAATTTGAATAAAAATTCTAAAAAGTATGCATGGGAGGATATATGCAAAATCTTTTGAGTGTTTGCATTATCAATAGTAGTGATAATATCATTGGAATTCTTTTTTCTCAAAAAATCTATACATATACATAATTAAATGTTGAGTGCCATCATAATAGCCTCATACCATCATTTAACAGACACAAAAACATATCAGAACATTCACATATTGGCTACAAGTGTTCTTATTCAATCACACCAGGTACATGCTCGTGTGTTTTCAGTTAATCAAAATCATTAACAATGAGTATATTTCAATACATATATTGTATGTTATATCAAGTTGTAGCTGATTACAGTTTACCAATACTTATACAAATACAAATCCAAGTAGGCTCATAAGAAAATCAATGATCAGAAGTTGATTATGATGTTAACATATTTATATGTTTATAGTTATGATGTTGCATGTTGCTTATTGCTTGTTTTAATAAAACGCCCAAATATAAGTTAGGGTTAGGTTTAGATAAGATAATTTAGATTAGTCATAAAAAATATTTATTGAAAACATTAGTTTTAATACCTGGATGTATAAAATGTTTTTGGTTATCAAAATTATAGTGAAGTCCTAAATTTTGGATTGTGATAGTCAAAGTATATAAGATTAGTAAAAAGCATAATTTTGTTTTTATTATGTTACCATCTTAGTTATGGCTACAAAAGCGAAATTTTTGATTGACGTTTATAGTTAAGTTGGAATGTTATCATAGTTCGCTGAATATATATGTTAGTTGCAAGTTGATACACAATTAGCATTGTTTGTATGATAAATAATATGAACAAGTTTTATAATTCTTATAAACGTCTAATTATATGTAGGATAATGGCTACTGAATTTGTTCTTCGCATTAAACGGCAATAATTTCCTGAAAAACATGTTCTTATCTAAATCACTTTAGGATATAACTAAATTTTAATGTTACTTATCAAGTCTTTAAATAGATCTTTTCGGAATTTACGCAGTATCTTCAAAATGTGTTTAATCAAACCTACTACAATGGTAACAACCACGTGTACTTGACAAGTCGAGAGAGGATTAGGGTTAAGGTTGACATAGTGAAAGTACCTGGCGAGAAATACAAATTAAGTGGTTACAAATAGAGACAGTTCTGTGTGGCATTCATTCCAATGGATGCTGAGACATTGCACTTTGTGCAGGAAGGGGACGATTCATATTATGTTACCAGCTATGATGCATCAGGATATGAAACGGGTGGGTATTAGGCAATCGTAGGACGTCCGAGCAGGTATTTGAGTAGGATTTTCCCTCAACATAACATGCTTCAGGTATTTAACCTTCTTTGATGGTTTACTTCATAAATTATGTATAATTAAAGTTTTGTATTAAAATTATAGTATATTTCAGAGAATTCCAAGCGATTTCCTACCGGGTTTAAAGAGGAAGGACAACATCAAGATCGGTGCTAACAAACGTAGGTTCATTGTTGTTGTTAGACGTGTTAAAGTTGCTGAGAAAAAAGGTCGATATGAGTATGCTGTGTCTGGTGAGGGTCGGCAAAAAATTGTTGAAAGATTTCAACTTAGAGTAGGAGAGTATGTAGTGTTCATGAGGGAGAGGAACAACTATTTGCGTTTACAGGCTTTTAACATGCATGGGAGTCCAATAACTGATGTTTACTTTCTTTGAGCAACAAAGCTGAGAAAAAATCAACCAGAGCTCGACTTTTGGGAACAGGGTATGGGATGTTTAAAATTTTAATATTTTAAAGAGTAAGTGTATTGATACTTCAAATATATTTTAAATATATTTATGTGCTACGTGATTGCAGCTGATGAAAGAATGAAGCACAAATGCTTTTGGGAACAACACATGGACCACTTTGGTGAAAAAACTGAAAGTTTCTATGTACCTTATGAAGATACAATGGACAGGCAACGACTTGTAAGTAGTTATGTCTAATTTTTTCATGGTCATGATGTGGCGTTTAATACCATATCATTCTGATTATTTCATTTAATTGCAGTGCATACATGCTGATTTTCTTGAAAAACATCCAATGCACACTTATAGAAAGTGTTTCATTAGACGCAAAGAAGTAGAATATGAGATGGCTGTCAGAATGGTTCGTGACTTAGAAAATCCGGGTCGGACAAACCATGTAAACATTCATGGAAAATGGAAAACAATTGCAGAAGTCTGCAAATTCAAAAAAGACAAAATGCTAATGTTCAAGTACATGTCGACTCGGGAGGTGTTGCATGGTCATGACACAGGTGTGTTCCCTGTGTTTCATGTGTGTTAGAAAATGGTTGTGTTGAATACTTTGTGTCTTTGGTAGACAATGGCTTACTTGAAATTTCTTGTGTTTTGGTACATTGATGCAAATCTTTTAGGTGTGTGACTGGTTTACCTATGGTTTAAGTAACATTATGACTGGCTTGTAAAATACTCTATCTAACTTTCCAATTTCTGGTAATTGACTATGTTTTAAGAAAATGTATGACTACGTTAATGAATGTGTTCGTTTATGTCTAATTTGTCAGCAAACAGATTTATATTTTGACTATGTTTATTTCTGGTAATTGACTATGGTTTAAGTCAATTTATGTATAAACTATGACTTTCTTCATATTGGTTTGTTTTTACTTTTTAAAGAATTTAATGTATGTGACCATCATTTTGTAAATGAACCACAAAAAGGATCAACAAAAAAAGAAAATTATATACAAATATATTACCAAAAAGTATGTGTTTTCCAAAAACTCAATGTAATTTTAAACATTCTATATGTCGCAAAAAAATGTATGCGAAACAAAAGCAAACCTGTTAATACAACATATCCTTTCATAGATTGTTCCTTGATTGGATTGATTTGCTTCTTCCTGTTTGACAGTTAAAATTTCAATGTAATACTATGTTGGCATATAAAAGAGTATATCAGACATTAATTTGAGAAACATACTTGGTAACGTTTGCTTTTTTTTAGGTTTATAAGCATAGGATCTTCGTCTCTTCATCTTGATGTTCACAAACAGCCAAAAGGGTAGTCCAAGGTCTTGTTGCCGTCGTCATTTACGGGTAGTCCAAGGTATATGATGTAGAACTATTTAGGAACAATGACAATTTGCAAGGTCTATGTTCATTGCATGTATTCCTATGTATAACATTAAAAACATTGTATTGCTAAATAAGTGTCCTTGAGGAACAAACTGCTGGTTTTATGCTCCAAAAAATGTGGTGAATACAAAACAATTTTGAATATTCAAATCCGACATAAGACTTCTTTATAAACTACATTTTCAGTTGAGTTGCAATAGTTTCCGTTACTATCAAGACATAGAACCTTCAATCCTCGCTTGCTCTTAACTCTTGACAAAGCGACATATAGTTGACCATGTGAGAAGACCGGCTTTGGTAAATACAAACCTACCTGTGACAATGTCTGCCCTTGGCTTTTATTAATCGTCATACCAAAACAAACTTGAA
Source organism: Chrysanthemum seticuspe (assembly GCA_019973895.1). Taxonomy (NCBI): domain Eukaryota; kingdom Viridiplantae; phylum Streptophyta; class Magnoliopsida; order Asterales; family Asteraceae; genus Chrysanthemum; species Chrysanthemum seticuspe. The sequence continues at coordinate 183,592,649 of BPTQ01000006.1, forward strand.
TAGGAAACTGCCTTTTGTTAAATTTGAATGGCATTTTTGTGTGATCTTGGCTTCAATAACACTGATTCCCAACCTAAGTACTTGAAGCCTTGTTCCATTGCATAACCCTGCTTTTTGATCAATGTTTCGCATTAACATTACAAGAGTACCAATCTTTAATTTTATTGCATGTTGTGGTAGACCGGACATCCTTAAACCATTGAGGAAATATGTAGTGTATATAGAATCATCAAAATTTGTGTCAGAATCATCCAAAGAATAGAATCTGATGATTCGTATAACGTCTCATCTCCTTGAATCAAATCCAACATGCGTTCATTAATCATATCCATCATTTCATGAGTTGGTGAAAGAATGGCCCTTTCCTGGAAAAATTCAGGATTCCATAGGTTTTCAAGCAAATGCGGGTATGTTGCACCAATTATTGAACCAACATAATCATCGGATTCTGGTATCAACATCCCATCCGGAAATACAACAGTCGAATCGCCATCATTAGTACCACTAACCTTTCCATTACCAATGTCTAAAATCCAATCAGCAAAATCTTGTATTTCTTTTCTTTCAGATTCGGTTGATCCAGAACCCAATCTCATTTTAACTGTTAAGTTCATAACGTTGCAATGTTGCCACAGATAGGAAGAGTTAATAGTGGCATGTACGACATCATTATGGCTTGCATTAGGGATGACAGGAAGAATTTGTCGAAAATCACCACCAAACAGGACAACTTTTCCACCGAAAACACGGTTAGATGGTTGAGACGGGTCTGACCTGCAAATATCTCGCAGTGTCCTATCAAATGCTTCATAACAATATGACTTAATCATAGGATCCTCGTCCCATATAATGAGCTTCGCTTGTCGTATCAAATCTGCGAGGTCACTGTCATAAGGAATGTGGCACATCGAATTTTCCACTATATTGATTGGAATTGCAAACCGGGAATGTGTTGTCCTTCCTCCTTCCAATAATAGCGCTGCAATACCGCTAGATGCAACATTCAACACTATACCACCTTTTGATTGTAATGCAACAAACATTGTTTTGTAAAGGTATGTCTTTCCAGTTCCACCGTATCCATACACAAAGAACATTCCACCTTTGTTATTGTCTACAACATCCATAACCGTTGCATAAATACCTTTTTATTCAGATGTCAAACTGCCATACAATGTTTTATGCTGCTCTTTTAATTCATCTACCTTGTACGATGTCTCATCATATATCAACCTGTTATACCCTTCCATTGTGAATTCGTTATTCGGATATGGCATGTTCATGAAATTCTTTAGACTCTTGTTGTTACACAGTAGCATGTGTTCAATATAAGTCAAACATATGTTATACTTCTGATTGTCATTCAGTTGCAGGCCTGCATTTACATAATATTGTAACTTAATAAAAAAAGGAAAATGGGCTAAAAGACATGTAGTTGAATATTTTCAAATAAGCTTATAAGAGATTATAGTAGCATGTACTAAATGTAACTTATATAACTGAATGTAGTTGTGAATGTCCTATAGTATCAGTTACCATATACAATATGTGGTATGTGAAGGTTGGGAAATTGGTCAACAAAAATCATGCTAAACTATAGTAATATTTTGTTTTCACAAGCTGTTTAATGTTTGCATGAAAAAATGTTATTAATACTACTTATGTTGACATCAATTGTGATAAAATATATAACCTAAAAGATTAAATAAAATAAATATATATATTTATATGTGTAAAATGTAATAATTGCACTTTTAATCTGTCTGAACATCTTTTTTGAAACTCTACACTAAAAAGAAGTGTCATGGAAGGCTACTTATTAGTCTCTTGGTTTTCCTGATAATGATTATAAAAAATGCAACTGCAAAACAGTTACCACTGCATCATATTCAACTCAAATACCTGTAATCTTTGTAGAATATTTGGATAATACAAAAATCATGTCTGCATCAAACAAAAGATCAAGAAGCGAATGCGATTTTGAAGAAGAACAAAACGGAAACGACAACAAGTATAACATGATTTGTTGAATCGATTCTTCTATTACTTTTATTTTTATTCATTCTATGAAAACTAACTGCTTTGTTTTTATTGTTTCAGAAAACAATGCATTCAAGAACAAAAGGCAGAGGATAAAACCATCAAAGAAGGTATGAGCACTGGTTTGAAATTTTAATAATTTAGAACATCATTATTTGAAGTGTATATTGAGTATGGATTAGGAAAGTTTTATTTAAACAATAAGAGTGTAAAATTATTCTGTTCTTACAATGTAGAGATTGTTGAAGAAAAAACAATAGTGCTGCGGAAGAACATGTATGGGCTCCTGACTATTGGTACTACCAAATCGAAATGGAGATGTATAAAGAACTTGAAAAAAGGGATGAAGCACAAGCAGAAAGGGATAGGAATCAACAACTAAGAGATGATCAAGCAAAAGAGTTTGCTACAATGCCTAGAGTTAATCTGTTTGAAGAGGGTTCTTCGGATGTCGAAGAAGATTTGGAGAAAGAAGACATTGAAAGTTTTGACTACGATAATTTACATTTAGCATTTTCCAAGGGTGACTTAGATTAAGATCGTATTTAGTATGTATTTCAATATGCTTGATGTAATCCAAAAAATGTTATGAAATGAATTATATTTAATATTTATCTTCATTCTCTTGTTTTGATTAACTGAATGTGTATTTAAGACTATATGCTTGTTTAGTTTACTGAGGGATGCAATTATGTATGTCTAATTGGTCTGATTTAATATGAAATTAAAATGGAAACAAACATAAAACATTTTATGACAACATACCAGGATTATTCTGCTTAATGCGCTCAAAATGCTCCACATCAGCAGCCATGACATGCCAAGTTTTTTCCCAAAAAATTTTCGGCTGAGACATATTATCTGTAATAAGTAACATCACAAAGAATGACCTCAAATAATCACCCATACCCCAGTGACTCGCTTCGAGTAATCCATCAATACACTCCTTATCATCCTGCAAAAGCCCACGCGCATAGCAAGCATCTCTGTAAGTAGGATACACAAAATCGCCAAATTTCCTTGGGTCTTCCCATTTTGCGGACCTCTCACCTTGTTTAGAAATACACGCAAGTAAAACATCTCACCCCATGAAGGTGGAACATGATGAATACGGCCCAAACTCTCACCTCTTTGTCTCGGTGTCCAAATCCTTTTTTGAGGATTTCAAACATAAAATTTAGGTATCTCGACATAAAGCAACTTCTGAGCAAATGTATCCGTCTTGTTTAGTTCCATCCACTGAACAAATTTAGTCTCGTTTACAAATGACTTTTCAAGGGTGTAATCAATGCTTTCAGTTGCATCAAACACAACTGATTATTCATCTCCAAATGAAATGGCAAACCTTCAACACTCGGAAACCTATAGTGTATATCAAATTTGAATATACGCCATGCTGCTTCACAAGCCGAAAGATATCTACAATTATAGAAATACTTAATCTCGTCGCCCTTTTCACCATCTAAGCCAACAGTAATCCTATCCGGTCCCTTTTTTATATATTTGAACAAATACTTAATGGAACCAACCTGGTTGCACCATTCAACATTTATATGTGACTGATATCGCCTGAGCAAACCGGGGTTGTAAGGAACTACAAAACCGTTGTGCAAATCTGTTCCATTTTTCTTTATAGTAGTGCCATCATTCCGCCTCCTATAAATTCCATAACCATTGTCATCAATTACCGTCGTTTCGTTAAATGGTTTTGGAAAATTCTTGGTACATTTAAAATCAACCGTGCACGGACAGCTTGGATTATCATGACCGCATGGGCCGTGCATCATGTGATCTGTAACGATTTGGTACAATTTAGGGTCCTCTTCCTTATTCAGGATTTTAGCGGATATATACTTATCAATATTTGATGTTGTGGTTATCTTATCTTCAGTTTCAAGCCATAGCAATATGTGACAATGAGGAAGGCCTCTTTTTTGAAACTCAATGGTGTAAATAGTTGTAAAACATATAATCAAATGAGGAAATCAAGGAATAAATTAACAAAATGTACACCATGATTGTTAAAAGAAATTATTCAAAAATGTTTAATGACATTACCTCCTTTGACACGTCCAAATGTACGTCGATCCTTTAGATCATTCATAAGGCTATCAAGCTTAATTTTAAAGACTCGTGTAATTACATCAGGTTGATCCTCAAATTTCAATCCTCTATCGGCCATAAAACGTGATATCTCAGGCCAATTTGGGTTACATGTAAATGTTATGAAGAGGTCCGGATAACCATAGAACTTGCAAATTGTCATTGCGTTTAATAGTTCTGCATCATTTACCTTGGACTACCCGTAAATGACGACGGCAACACAACCTTTTTGCCACGTAGTTGTACTCCATAATCTGCATCTGCTGCCAATTTTGCCAGCTTAGAATATGTTTCACTTCTAAGCTCTTTCTGCTACTTGCGATTAAACCTCATTCTTTCTGATTCAACCATTGTGTATCTATCTAACAAAAATTGCTGAAATAGCCTTCTTCCATTTAGCATCATGGAGAATTCATTTCGCCTTTATTGTACACGATATGCAAACCACTCTCTCATTGTTACGCATGTTCCTTTGTTTGTTTCATCGTAATCAGTTATGCCTTCATGAAATATATTAGTGCGATAACCATCCTCAGCATAAGGAAAGAACAAAGGGTACTGCAATGCGAGATAAGAGGGGTGCAATTCACTAATTCTTTGAAGGTCGCCATCTTGTTGATGGAGAATAATGTCTCTCTTGTGTTTGGTTTGGTCAAAATCTCCTACAATTAAAGCAGCCACTTCGGATGCAGTAGGTAGATTATAGTGTCTACCATCTCGCTGCCTTGTACCAATAAGATTAAGACAACATTTATTATCATTAGAAGATCTCATACGTTCACCCGCCATGCAAAAATCCTGAACCAATGGATTAATTTCATCAAGCATGTCGCGTATCTCCTTCGTAAGCTCGTAGTCTAAGTCTTGTTTTTTGGAAGATGTCATCTGTTCATTGCTGCAAGATTAAATTTCAATATTTACAAAAGTAATAAAGATAAATAAGGATATAGATTGTTTTGTGTTAATGTAAAAAAACATAATGTAGTTGGATAAAGAATCAAACCTAACAGCGTTCATTCTGTTCCTTATCTCATTGTCAGTATCAACTATATAAAGTTGAGAAAATTTAGGTAGCCTTCCAGTCTTTGGCAATAAACTACCTGCTAAGTGGTAATTCTCGCCATGTATGTGATAGCAATATGGACTAAGTCCGACATTAACACAGTGGTCTTGTTGGGCACCAATGGAAGTGAATGCAAACATTGAATTATACCGCCTTATATTATCGATGAATGTCGTGCTCTTAGGGTGTTCATTCGTAATAAGCTCCTTTATCAGTTTAGGTGGCTGTTTAAGTTCAGTGCCCAACATAACCTTACCTCTACCACAACACAGTGAATAAGACTGTGAACTGCCAGTTCCCGTGCCTCTTATTGCCTCAGCATGCCAAAGCATTGCAGCACAAGATTCGCATTCAAATCTTGGATCACCATGATCAATATAATCTGATACACGTCAATACATTTATGACATATTAGTGATTTCGTATATTTACTAAACAAATTACATGCTTTAACAGGCACGAATGGTTCATATTTTGCGCATTGTTATTTTTTAAGCACTTACCATTAGAAATTCCAACAAATGAATGTATGTTGACAGTTTTATTGACTATATGATCATTTTGGTTGAAGTTTATACGCCTTGCAGATCGCCTTGTGACCATTTTTCCTTTAAGCTTATGAAGTTGAGATGTTAGTAAAGAAGATTGGCCATTCGATAGTGTATCGCGTTTAGAAGATGTGGATCCTGTCACACATTATATTACACCATTGTGATTGTATCCAAACGTATTAATCAAGTGTGATATATATAAATACATTAACGGATAAATGATAAGTTAATAATGAAACTATGTACCTAAATTGAATTTCACCGGCGTCTGGTTTCGAAACTTTGAGCCATTGTTGTTTCGTATGAATGTACCTATAAAAAAATGAAATTATTTATTGATATCTTTATATATGGATGTATCATTTTAAATATTCTGATCAGTGCATCATATTTATGACATCATATTTATGACGAAAGATAAATACCTTTTGATGTCGGTTCGGTATTACCACTACCTTGAAGAGAAACATTACGTATAGTATCATTTGGAGTTATTGAGCCAACAGGAGTAACACTTTACGTGGGGTATCTAAGTGAAAAAAGATAATGCTAAATTCCGGATAACACAATAACAAACAATTGATAAATTTGTTAACATTCTGAATTACTTGTTGAATTGTCGCTTTTATGCGGACGTCCCCTCGGTCGAACACCTTTATTAACAATAACTATATTGTTATTTGACATAAACTAAAAAATAAATAAATTTATCAGTAATATTGAGGTTATTATTGTAGATATTAAGTTAGGAACAAACTGTCTGAAATTTTAGTAAGTGGAGGTCTTGAAGCCTTTCTTCCAGCCTTCTTAATGGATAAATCCACTAAAGACGCATCAGTTACTGTCATATTCGAGTGAGTACCTAGATTTTAATGATGTTTAGTTAATTGGACATGATGAGTAACATGTTAAAGTGCATTACGTAATGGTAAAAAAAATCTTGAATATGAATTTTAAAAAAAAACATGATGTAATTAACCACGACACTATGAAACGTACTTGTATAAAAAATAAATAAATTTATTGATAATACTTAGGTTATTATTGTAGATATTAAGTTAGGAACAAACTCTCTAAAATTTCTGTAGGTGGAGTTCTTGAAGCCTTTCTTCCAGCCTTCTTAATGGATAAATCTACTAAAGGCGCATCAGTTACTATCATATTCGATTGAGTACCTATATTATAATTATCTTGAGTTACTCGGACATGATTAGTAAGATGGTAAAGTGCATTACCTAATGATAACAAATACTGAATATAAATTTTAAACACTCTATACATAATGTAATTAACCACCACAATACTACACGTACTTGTATTAATCTCTCTTAGCGCCTGTCTTGTCGATGGTCTTCCAACAAGTTTTTTAGAAGTTAGCGAATCATTAAGCACACCTGAAAATCAAATAAAATGTAAACAATTTAAAGTTGGAATAACAACAAAAACCAAAAAACATTATGTATTGTATTGTAGACATTAAGAGAGTAACACACTTTTCGTGCGTGGAACTGTTGAAGCCTTTCTTCCAACCTTTCTAACGGAAATGTCAAGTAAAGGTGTGTCGTCTAAGCCAATATGTGAATGTCTTTGAGGAGGTGATAACAAATTTTCATTTCCTTTAGCTTTCCTCTTGTTGTTATTCGCATGTGCAATTACTTTATATATGAAAGTAAATTCAAACATAAACAATATTCAAATCAAATATCAAAAAAGCTCTCAATTAGATGTAATTTTCTAATGGTAAAAAACAAAACAAATAAAGAAAATTATAAACAATTAATAAACTTCATACCTTGATGCACCGACGTGCCACGATTCTCTTTATCTTGTGTTTCTTTCATGGAGATGATAAGTCAAGATACTAGTTGTTTTGTGGAGATGTATTTGATCGATCCAAATGATGTGTTAATATAAAAAATAAATAAAAGAAAAAAACGGAATTAGCACATTAATGTAACATATATATGGTATAATGTATTTTAACAATTAAGTTTCCTAATATCATGCAAAGTCAAATGCAATTCAAAAAAATTATATGTTTGGATAATATGTCAATATAAAAATTTAATGATACTAAAAAAACATCTAAGTCCAAGTACCTAAAATTGAAGTCTTTTATGGAAAAAAAATCTTTTACACTATTTGCTACAAAAAAATATTTGACTCTACTAACTCCTCATCAAGGACCTACACACTCTATTTTCTTGGTTCATTTCACCATACCTCGAGACGTGCATTCACTCCAACTGAAGCTATCAAACAGAAAGGTAATCATTCTTCTGACCTCATCATTCATCTTAACGTCATCAAAAAAAGTTGAAGATCTGAGTTTATACTGTAAGATTTTAGTTTTTTTATGAATAATAAAAGGTTTGATTGCTAAACACTTGATCAAACAAATATATTGGTTGTAAATATTTTTTTAGGTAAGCATAATTTTGAATCGATCTTTGATTTCATGTGATAAATGATCAAAACAAAGGTATATTCACATACAATCTGATCATATGTTGCATGTGTTGTTGTTAGTAAGGTGTTATTTACACTAACAATATAGTTGAAGTTAGGTAATTTGTATCTGATAAGGTTTTAAAAGGTACCATTTTGAGGGGTCGTTTAAGTCCTTATTTGATCACTTTTGTATCCGTTATTGCTTAATATCGTTCCTTTTCACTTTTTAGGTCTCGTGAAGGCAAAATGCTGGAATGACACTTATTTGGACAGAAAGGCGCGAATATATGAAGAAAATGGCCAAAGTCGAAATCAGACACTCACAGTCTAAGTCGCTGACACTCACAGACTAAAGCTGAAACCGGTAAAAGAAGTATATAAGCGCGGAAAGACAGGTTTATTCACAGTAAGGTCGTAAAACGGAAGTGCTCTGGATTTTTCACTTTTCCTTGCTATAATTCGTTATTGCCTATGTTTTCACTAGTTTATTCCTGAATTTGCTGGGGAGTTTTACCATGGAAAATTTTGGAATAGTCTATGTTTAATGGATTGAAGTTGATATAACAATCACATTTATTGTGGAATGATTGTTGTTGTGTACGTTGTATACTAGTCTAACATACACTTATATGGAAACAAAACTAGTAAATAGTGTACTTTAGTTTCTAGCTAAGTTTTAATACGAATGGATTTTTTTATAAATGTTGGTTATATAAACAAACTAGTTCACAAATCGTTAGTTTGGAAAATAATAAGTATTT
>BPTQ01000006.1:183614371-183628872 GCA_019973895.1 Chrysanthemum seticuspe
TTACTGGGTCGCCTATTAGTTATGCTCTTTTGGTTGAGCCAGATATAATAGAGCCATGGATTCAAGAATTTTGGGCTAATGCTAGAGAGAATATGGAGGAGGATGAATATTATATTAGATCCTTAGTTGCTGGAAAGACTATTAAGATTACTGAAGCTTCTATTCGCGCAGATTTATTATTTGAAGATGAAGATGGGGCTATTAGATTTGAAAAGCAACTGATTTGGGATACTTTTAGCAATCTGGGTTATGAAGGTTCTTTGACTGAACAAACTTTTAAGAAGGCCTTATTCTGTCCTCAATGGAAGTTTTTGATCCATGTCTTGCTCCATTGCATAAGTTCTAAAAGCACTTCTTGGGAGCAGTTTGGTTCAAATATTGCATCTGCGGTGGTTGGTTTAGCTACGGATAGAGTATTTAATTTTTCACGGCTTATTTTGGATGGAATGCTCTCTCATATATCATCTGGGGCTACTTGGTTGATGTACCCAAGATTTATACAGGTTTTTCTAAATAAGCAATTGGCTGATATTCCTAAACCTACTGCTTTGTTACCTGTTATTGTGCAACAAGCCAAGATTTATACATTCATGGCTAGGCGCAGTGATTTATTCAGAGGTGGAGATATTCCCTTAACTACTTCCATGATGGAAGTTGTTCAAGCTGTACGTGCTGAAGAGGAAGAAGAAAGTGAAGGTACTGCTTCTGCACAGGGTACTGCTTCACAAAGTGCTACCTGATAATTCATTTTCGTACAGATATTTTCCGAAGAAATACAAAGGAATGTATTTCCCGGGTCGTTCTCCCAACGAGGGATGAATGGAGTAAACAACTCACGTCTCAAATATCGGGATTCGAATAAGAAAAGGGGCATAAGATGATATTATCTAAACTACGGGATAAGGAAAGTAAATGGAACCTAAAATCTACGGGGAATCCTAAGAACTAAGGCAAACTACGCAATTCTACACTAAAATGCAAAAACGGGAATTAAACGAAACGCTAATAAAAAGCAATAACGTCTAATCTAACTCCTAAAAATAATCTAAAATTACTTTTACTCTAAAAATGATATTAGAAAACTATTTTAGAATTAAAACTATTTTTTTGGAATTTTCTTGAATTTATAAAAATTAAAAACTAATTTAAACTATTTAAACTAATTAAAATTGTGAAAAATATCAAATAAAGGGGAAAAAAATATGGAAAAATCTTTTTTAAGCTTTTTAAATTTATCTTAAACTAAGAAAATTGGAAAATTATTTTTTGGAACCTTTTCTCAATTATTTTCAATAAAAGCTAATTAAAAAGTGATTAAAACTACTTTAATATGAGAAAAATAGCAAATGAAGACCAAAAATTATGAAATCTACAGGAAAATTCTAAAATGATATAACTAATCTATTAAAAATAAGAAAATAGCAGGTTATGTGTGAAATAATGAAGCTATAGTGCAACTGATGATGGAATAAGCTACTAACAATAAGCAAACTAGTGAGATAAGCTACCAAACAGTGAACAAAGCTATAACCTACTAAAACAAGCTAGTTACCACTGATTATCACTACTCCTAATCAAGCCTAAAGCTCAGAACCTAGAAATAAGCAAACTGCTTATTTAAGCAAAACAGTGAACACCCCTACTGTTGGGGCTTAAGCACAAGCTTATCCAATAAGCCAAACCCAAAACTACTAATGCAGATCTAAAGATCACCTGGCTAGCTACAATTTTGCCAAGTATCAAGTTCTAACTCCTAGAAATGAAGCAAATGCAACAACTGCAATTACTGCATAAACTGCTGCAGACATGAATTTGACTTTCAAGAGCAGTTTATATGTTTGACTGGTTTAAATGGCTCGTTGACCTGGTTCAGTGGCCGGGTTGGTTTGTTTTCGGGTCAAGATAATAAAACGGGTATTAAAGGTTTTATCATTGGGCTCGGGTACTGTTTTTGGGCCGAATGGGTTTAATAAGGATTGGATTTGGATTTAAGATAAAACCAAGTAAGCTTAAAGGGACCAAATGTGTATATCATGAAACTTCAGGGGCCAAAGGTGTAAATCTGGAATTATCTTTCAAGGACCAATCATGTAAAGCTCAACTAATCCAAGGGTGTATCTTGTAATTTCTGAAACTTTAAGGACCAATTCTGTCAAAAGCTCAAATTGCAGGGACCATTCTTGACTTTTCTTCAAACTTTTCTGATATTTCAAAAATCATCTTTTGAGAATAGAATCTTTCACAATACACAATCTTGACTTTTCAGCTCAGCTAAAACTCTCTTGATCTCTCGTGCTCGGATTTACATCTGATTTGGATCATTTTTGCGTGTTTTTGCATATCCGTACCTGCACAAGCACAAACTCAAGAAAACCACAAATATAAGCAATAAACGGCTTTTCCTTGGTTGTTTTGAGTCAGTTTTGATAATGAAAAGATATGTGAATAAGCACATATCAAAATACCCCAGACGAGACCATTGTCGTGTCCTCACGCAATGCAATCAACTCACGCTTCTAAAACTAAGGATTTCAATCTCTTTCTACTAAACCTATGAAGAAGTAGCAAAGATTCCTGAAAAGAGATTAAGAACCCTTAATTCTAAAAACGCCCCGTTTACCTTTTTAAATTCACATATAGATATTACGGTTAAGCATATTCCGGTTATGAATGACGGTTTGTTGAACTTTCATGTCGATCAATAACTCCAACATTTTTCAAACGACACGTTAGGATCACGGAGTAGAAAACACAACACAGCGTGAAGTGACCATACGGATAGAATACATCGTCCCTGATTTTTCACAAGTCCCCAAACTAAGCGTAAAACCGAAATCATTGTTACACACGACTCTAGATGCTAACACTACCCATGGAAGTTACTTGTGTACTTACTTTTCGTTCCCATTTTCCTATTTTCCTCTAGATTTTTTTATTTTTGTGAGAAATGAATTTCTTCAAATTCTCGTTTCGATAACTTTTATTCCGATAAAGATACAAAGCTAAGTCGATAATTAGTTGTCCGCCTTCTCTCAAGAACCATTGTCGTAAAAATGAGGTCCACATCAAGGAATTTTATTACTAACTTTTGATTTTTTCAACTTTCACTTTTCATCATTTTTTTTTTTTTTTTTTTTTTTTTTTTTTTTTTTTTTTTAACTTGTACTTTTATTTTTATTTATATGAGCTGTGAACCACGGAGCTTCACGGGGTAATTCCAAGACTATAGGCTTCATGAAATGAGAGTCCCGGCTGGCTAGGCTAAGACCTCATACAATCCCGGCTAAAGATCCAAGGGTCCGATCTCGACACCGCAGCTCACAACTTTACTTATTACTTTTGCACTTGATACTCATCACTTATTTATTATTTCGGATCCTTGATGTGTACCCAATTTTTCAAACAAAGATTCTTTTAAGAAGAAAAAGAACTAACCATCGCCAAAAACTCAACATCTCTAATTATTAAGACAGATATGGGGTGAAACAATTTTGTGGGAACAAAAAGCCATAAGTACCTTCGATGGGCTCTAAAGAGAACCAACTACTCCACGTTTAGCATCTAAACTCATAAGTAACTCTATCATTTCTCGATCTCTGCAAATTTAAAATCCCAAATAATGAGATCCGCAGATGCTTAGCCGATAATTTTATTATCTATGGTTAAGGGAACAAGCTAGGGCTCAACACGCCCGATCAAGTCAGAATTCCATTCCTACTCTCACCAGCGGAAAATCAACAAGGTGTCAAAACATATATTAACTTAGCAAATGTTTCGTCAAATAATCTCAAGTCTCGCATTTTTAAAGTCGCTTATTAGAAACTAGCAAATCCTTGTTTAAGCTTCGCATATTTAAAATCACTTAGGGAGACTTGCAAAATCTTGGCCTTGTGAGCTAGAATCGCATTTTATAGCCTCTAGTCTAAGCAATTAGCAAAGACTATATCAAGAAAAACGCATATTTAAAGTAACTTCTAAGAGACTAGCAAGAACTTTTCGATCATAAAACTAGCAAAAGCTTACGAAAATTTTTAAATTATCTCATTTTTGCACAATTTTTCATTTTCTAAGGAAAAACGGGGTTACGAGAGAAACACAACAGAAATAAGCAAGTGCGGTCAAATCAAATCGAAGATTACCCTACCCCAGACTAGAACGAAACATTGTCCTCAATGTTTAAAGCAAGGGTATCACGAAAATCTAAAAGCCGTTTATAAGTATGCTCAAAGATAAACGTTAGTCGATAAGATTAGGATATCGGATTTCCATCAGCATCGATCATGAGACTCGAGTGGAGAAAATGACAAACTTCGAGCACGAGAGTCTTCATATCGGGAACATCCTAAACACAACATCACAAACAACCAAACACGAGAAATCGAAGAGGCAGACCCCTTCACGTCACTTATTAGAAAATAGAAAGAAGATAGAGATAAGCATGGGGTGCCTCCCACGAAGCGCTACTGTTTTTGGTTACCGAGTCGCTAGCTTGACTCGTCCCCGAATTCAGTTGTCCTTGGGGAAGAAAGTGGAAAAGACAATCTCCATCGGACTTTCGTTCAAGAGGTTTGGATAAACATTGAAACATAAGAAAGTTCCACTCCGATGAGATACCCACGGTTTCTAATAGCAAAAACTCTGAACGGTGATACCGGGGTCAAAGATGGTATCCTCACTCCCGTAAGAGTGAAGAAGAGGAGAAATCACATTATATGGAAGAAATGGAATAAAGATTTTGATAATGATAAGGATCCATTCTCCATCTACAAAAGCAAATTCCTTAATCGGATTTTGAACATTTAAGCTTATTGGGTAATTTTCAACAAAGACATCGGAAGGAAGAGGCGGAGTGATGTCATCAATAACGAAACTCTTTTGAGAGAGCTGCTCTTCCCCCAAACAAAAATCTTTCTCAATATCAAAGTAGAAACGATCATACTCCGGAGGAGATATGATATGAGAGAGTTCACCGGAGAACTCCTCGAGATGTAAATCAAGAGACGAATCCTTGAGCTCGGGCTCCGGAGGATTTCCATTAGACGGCTCTACTTCTTTAATTTCTTCAATCGATACAAACGGAGGTGGGATTTGTGCGGTACTTTGTAGACTATGAACTTGCACCTTTTCCATTGTGGTCTCCATGTCGGACTCATCACTTTCCTCGTCAAAGATTTGATTGTCAAAATTGAGAGTATATTCTGAATCGAATTCAAACAAAGGATTTGTGAAGGTCATTTTGAAAGTTTCTGAAATTGAATCGAAAGGTGTCTCAGATACCCTTGGGATTGGAACAAGGTCATCAATATTCTCAAGAGGAGTATATTCGACTTCCTTATCCCCCATTGACAAAGTATCCGAAGGTTCGTTAATGAACGGATCACAATCAGTTTCAACAATTTCCGGTGAAATTGGATCATCGACTTCTTCCAAAATGACGTCACTTCGCTCAACCGGCGTGAGTGAAGGGGAAGAGTCAGAAATGATAGGATCAGAAATGGGAGTGGGATTGCCACTCGAAGAATCGTCATCAATCTTTAAGTTCTCTTCTTCAAACAGTTCATCGTCATCACTATCGTCAGAGTCTGAATAGTAAAAGGTGGATGGATAACTCGATCTTTGTTGACTGATATAGCTTTTTTGCTTGCCAAAGACGTCAATTTGTGCACTCATAACGGAAATTTTCTCGGAATAATGATCACTCAACATAGTGGAAGAATCGTAAGGAACGTCAGCATCCCACTGATAATGATGTTGCGTCATATTCTCGATCAAATCATACGCTTCTTGAGGTGTCTTCCGCATGAGATTTCCACCAGCTGCTAACATGATTTTGTCTCGATCAATCGTAGTGATACCATAATAAAAGGTTAGGATTTGATCAAGAAGCAAAATTCGGTGATCGGGACATTTCTGTAATAACAATTTGAATCTTTCCCAAGCTTCAAATACGGATTCCTTGGGTAATTGCTGGAAATTGAGAATTTCTTTCCTTAGCTGCATCGTTTTCGAATATGGAAAGTATTTTGAAAGAAACTTGCGAAACATCTCTTCCCAAGTATGAATCGAATGTTTTCCAAGGGTGTAAAACCAAGATTCGGCTTCGTGAGTTAAAGAGAAGGGGAAGAGATTCAATCGGATATCATTTTGAGAAACGCCACGTTGTTTCATGGATTGAGTAATAGATAAGAATTTGTTCAAGTGCTCGTTAGCATTTTCGTCGTTAAATCCATGAAATTGGCAATGCTGTCGAATAAGACGAACCATACGATTTTTCAATCTAAACTTGGTTCCTGGAACGATCGGTCCTCCTCGACCGATAAGTGACGGACGATAGAAATCCTCCATGGTCCGAGGATCATGGGGATCAAAGGGTGCGAAATCGAGCATAGTGGAGAATTAAACAATTTAGAGGGTGAAGAGATAAGAATTAAACATTCAGAGGAAATCGAAGATTATTTTTGGGTTTTTAATAAAAGGGATATGTACAAATATCAACAATAACTTCACGAGGAAGGATCTTCAAATGCACACGATACGAGACGGAATACGAAAACTCGCTACAAGCCCTCCCCGGCAGCGGCGCCAAAAATTGATTTCTCAATAATAAGAGATCAATAATGAGAAGTGTGTAGTATTACGGGTAACTCAAACGTGTTAGGTTTGAGCACCGAGATCGTTCCGAACGAGGGTTGAATGGAATTTCCAACTCACGTCTCAAATATCGGGATTCGAATGAGAAAAGGGCATAAGATGATATTATCTAAACTACTGGATAAGGAAAACAAATGGAACATATAATCTACGGGAAATCCTAAGAACTAAGGCACACTACGCAATTCTACGCTAAAACGCAAAAACGGAAATATAACGAAACGCGATCAAAAAGCAAAAACGTCTAATCTAAATCCTAAAAATAACCTAAAACTACTTTTACGCTAAAAATGATATATGAAAACTAATTATGAATTAAAAATATTTTTATGGAATTTTCTGGATTTTATTCTAATTAAAAACTAATTATTAACTTTAAAATAAAACTAAATAACTAAAAATTATCAAAACAAAGGGGAAAAATATGAAACTACTTTCTAAAAATCTAAAATATCATAAAAGACTTTTCAAAACTATTTTTGTATTTTTCAGATTAATTTCCTATTTTCTATGAATTTAATTTATTTAAATCTAATTAAAATCATGAAAAATACCAAATGAAAGGAGAAAAATAGGGAAAAATGTTTTTTATGCTTTTATATTTATATTAAACTATTAAAATTGAAAAACTATTTTTTGGAACTTTTTCTCAATTAAATGCAATTAAAGCTATTTAAAAAGGATTAAAAACTACTTTTAAATAAGAAAAATAGTGAACAGTGACTAAAATTAATGAAAATTTCAGGGAAATCCTAAAATAATATTCTAAATCTGAGAAAAATGGAAAAAGATGGGCTTATGTGGCAGAATTAAGAGCTGCTATGAATATGGGGATGGAATAAGCACTTTCAATAAGCTAAAAAGCACTACATGATACCAACTGAATATATAAGCTAAGGCATGCTAAAACTACTCTAATGGAACCAGATGCAACTACTCCTAACCACTAAATAAGCATAAACCAGAGATTAAGCTAACTGTAATAATAAGCAGAAACAGATTTAGGGACCCTACTTTAAGCAGTTGAAACTGCTTATCCAATAAACCAAATAGAAAACTAAAACCATGGATCTCAAGACCACCTGGCAAAGAGCATGTGTACCAATTTTCAGCAAATGAGGACAAGTATTGAAGCAATTAAAGACCAAACAAAAGTGCTGCAAATGACTGAAACTACTGAATTGTGCAGAACAGTTATGACAGAAGGGAGTTGCAGACCTGATTTAAGTACCAAAATAAGCTACAGAGGACTTCTAAAACTATACCAATAAGTACTAAGCTAATAAATACCTGATACTAGCTAAATACTCTTCAACCTAAACTGCATAAGCTGATAATGAACAGATGGCAGATGTAAAAAAAACTCTTGCAAAAGTCTATAGTGGATTCCTAATGGCTAAACATAAGTAAATTTTAACTAAGGCTACCTAATGAAACTGAAATCAAATAATGAGACATACTAAACAAGCAGTTTAAGAAGAAATGAAGAGTGTTATAATGGTACAGCAGAAGTGATAGCAAACAGGTTACAAACTTGATATTCAGCTTTATTTTTGAAAATGAAACCAAAAGTACCTTAACTGGCTTGGAAACTTCAAAGTGATGAACTCTAAATTACTGAAATCAGCAACCAAAACTTATTAACTCAGTTTCTACCTTTTGCTTTTGCCAAATCCTCTAAATTAAGCACAATCCAAACACCCCTTATCATCTAATTATTTTGCATTTTATTGAAAGTTGAACTGATATCAACCAAACTGATGAACCAAATTAGATACTTAAGCTGTATGAACTAAGAGTAAGTTTAGAATAACAAAAATAAGCACTGGAATAAGCTGATTCAGCAGTTTGACTTAATGTTGACTTTTTATGAAATTTTAATCAAAACTGAATATAATAGAGAATTGAAGCTGGAAATGAATTTTGAACTAGATCATTAAGCAGGTAAAGCAAATTTTGAAATAGAAATAAGCAATAAAAGGACAGAATAAGCAATTAAAAAGCTGTAAATAAGCAGTTTCATAAAAAGAGAATTTAACAATTAAGTAAAAGGGAAACAGACTTTAACTTTAAATTTACATGATTAAACTGAAAGTAAAACTAACATAATTGCTAAATTATCTAAAGCTAATTCTAAGTCCTAATTTCCTACTGCTCATTTGTGAAGGATGAGGAGCTTTTTATAGATGCACAGGAGGTTGGGATTTGATTTTAAGAAGCATCTGGAAGTCAAATCACCACCCTTGATTCCATCTTGTGTCATCATATTCAATCACAATCATTGGATCAACCTGATGATGTGTTACAGCCAATGAGAGCACTCCTTTGTTCTAGCTGGCTATCCTCAGTGCTACCACACTCTGACACGTTGTCAGCTTCTAGAAGGAACTTAAGTGAGGTAATCTTTGGGAGTGTAACTGGGGTAAAAGGGAAGGCAAGGTTAAACAGTGAATCTATGGTGGTAATAAGTTTGGGCGCGTTACTGGTTCAGAGGGGTTTGTTTATTATTCTTTAAAGTGTTTTGGGTTGTTGACCGGGTATTAGTGTTGACCAGGTTAAAGTATTACAAAGGGGACCGGGTCTGGTTGTGGATTCGGGTAATATTAAACCGGGTGTGTAGCTTGGGCTCTTGGATCCGGGTAACACTTTGTTGGGCCAAGGTTTTAGTGGTTTGTTTTGAACTTTGGATATAATTTAAACCCAAGTAAGAATATAGGGACCAAACTTGTTAAACTTGAAACTTCAGGGGCCAAATCTGAAAATCTGAAAATGTCTTCAAAGGACCATCTTTGTCAATCTTCAATAGACCAAGGTAGAATTTGCACTTTTTGAACCTTTAAGGGTCATTTTTGCCAATTGGTGAAACTTGAGGGGTAATTTTGTAAAATTCCCAATGATGATCCCGAACTCCGTAAAATGAACTTTTAAGCATCAAAATCTCTGAAATAGCATCCCCGGCATCGGCTTTTGCACACTTCTCTCTCTCGTGCTCGGTTTTCTTCCGGTTTTGGCTTCTTTTTGTGTGTTTTTACATATCCGTACCTACACAAGCATAAACTCAAGAAAACCACAAATGTAAACAATAAACGGCCTTTCTTGGTTATTTTGGGTCTATTTTGATAATGAAAAGGTATGTGTTTTAGCACATACCAAAATACCCCAGACGAAACTATTGCCGTGTCCTCACGCAATGCAATCAACTCACGCTTCTAAAACCAAGGATTTCCATCTCTTTCTACTAAACCTATGAAGAAGTAGCAAAGATTCCTCAAAAGAGATTAAGAAAGCCTTAATTCTAAAAACGCCCCGTTTACCTTTTAATTCACATGTATAGATATAACGATTAAGCACATCAGATTATGAATGACGGTTTGTTGAACTTTCATGTCGATTAATAACTCAAACATTTTTCAAACGACACGTTAGGATCACGGAGTAAGAAAACACAACACAGCGTGAAGTGACCATACGGATAGAATACATCGTCCCTGATTTTTCACAAGTCCCAAACTAAGCGTAAAACCGAAATCATTGTTACATATGATTCTAGATGCTAACACTACCCATGGAAGTTACTTGTGTACTTACCTTTCGTTCCCATTTTCCTATTCCTCTAGAATTTTTTAATTTTTGTGAGAAATGAATTTCTTCAAATTCTCGTTTCGATAAGGATTATTCCGATAAAGATACAAAGCTAAGTCGATAATTAGTTATCCACCTTCTCTCAAGAACCATTGTCGTAAAAATAAGGTCCACATCAAGGAATTTTTATTCACTAACTTTTATTTTTTTCATTTTTCATCATTTTTTTTTTTTTTTTTTTTTTTTTTTTTTTTTTTTTTTTTTTTTAAAGCTTATACTTTTATGAGCTGTGAACTACGGAGCTTCACGGGGTAATTCCAAGACTATAGGCTTCATGAAATGAGAGTCCCGGCTGGCTAGGCTAAGACCTCATACAATCCCGGCTAAAGATCCAAGGGTCCGATCTCGACACCGTAGCTCACAACTTTACTTATTACTTTTTCACATATCACATATTGCTCAATTATTTATTACGGATCCTTGATGTGTACCCAATTTTTCAAACAAAGATACTTTTAAGAAGATAAAGAACTAACCATCGCCAAAAACTCAACATCTCTAATTATTATGACAGATATGGGGTGAGACAATTTTGTGGGAACAAAAAGCCATAAGTACCTTCGATGGGCTCTAAAGAGAACCAACTACTCCACGTTTAGCATCTAAACTCATAAGTAACTCTATCATTTCTCGATCTCTGCAAATTTAAAATCTCAAATAATGAGATCCGCGGATGCTTAGCCGATAATTTTTAGATTATCTATGGTTAAGGGAACAAGCTAGGGCTCAACACGCCCGGTCAAGTCAGAATTCTATTCCTACTCTCACCAGCGGAAAGTCAATCAAGGTGTCAAAACATATGTTAACTTAGCAAATGTTTCGTCAAATAATCTCAAGTCTCGCATTTTTAAAGTCACTTATTAGAAACTGGCAAATCCTTGTTTAAGCTTCGCATATTTAAAATCACTTAGGGAGACTTGCAAAATCTTGGCCTTGTGAGCTAGAATCGCATTTTATAGCCTCTAGTCTAAGCAATTAGCAAAGGCTATGTCAAGAAAAACGCATATTTAAAGTAACTTCTAAGAGACTAGCAAGAACTTTTCGATCATAAAACTAGCAAAAGCTTACAAAAATTTTTAAATTTTCACATTTTTGCACAAATTTTTTTTTTTTTCTAAGGAAAAACGGGGTTACGAGAGTACACGACACAAATAAGCAAGTGCGGTCAAATCAAATCGAAGATTACCCTACCCCAGACTAGAACGAAACATTGTCCTCAATGTTTAAAGCAAGGGTATCACGAAAATCTAAAAGCCGTTTATAAAGTATGCTAGAAGATAAACGTTAGTCGATAAGATTAGGATATCGGATTTCCATCAGCATCGATCATGAGACTCGAGTGGAGAAAATGACAAACTTCGAGCACGAGAGTCTTCATATCGGGAACATCCTAAACACAACATCACAAACAACCAAACACGAGAAATCGAATAGGCAGACCTCTTCTCGTCACTTATTAGAAAATAGAAAGAAGATAGATGGATAAGCATGGGGTGCCTCCCACGAAGCGCTACTGTTTTTGGTTACCGAGTCGCTAGCTTGACTCGATCCCCGAATTCAGTTGTCCTTGGGGAAGCAAGTGGAAAAGCTAATCTCCATCGGACTTTCGTTCAAGAGGTTTGGATAAACAATGAAACATAAGAAAGTTCCACTCCGATGAGATACCCGTGGTTCTAATAGCAAAAACTATGAACGGTGATACCGGGGTCAAAGATGGTATCCTCACTCCCGTAAGAGTGAAGAAGAGGAGAAATCACATTATATGGAAGAAATGGAATAAAGATTTTGATAACGATAAGGATCCATTCTTCATCTTCAAAAGCAAATTCCTTAATCTGATTGTGAACATTTAAGCTCATTGGGTGATTTTCAACAAAAACATCGGGAGGAAGAGGCGGGTTGATGTCATCAATAACAGAACTCTTTTGAGAGAGTTGCTCTTCCCCCAAACTAAAATTTTCCTCAATATCAAAATAGACACGATCATACTCCGGAGAAGATACGATATGAGAGAGTTCACCGGAGAACTCCTCGAGATGTAAATCAAAAGACGAATCCTTGAGCTCGGGCTCCGAAGGATTTCCATTAGACGGCTCTACTTCTTTGATTTCTTCAATAGAGAACATCGGAGGTGGGATTTGTGCGGTACTTTGTGAGCTTGGAACTTGCACCTTTTCCATTATAGTCTCTGTGTCGGACTCATCACTTTCCTCGTCAAAGATTTGATTGTCAAAATTGAGAGTATATTCTGAATCGAATTCAAATAAAGGATTTGTGAAGGTCATTTTGAAAGTTTCTGAAATCGAATCAAAAGGTGTCTCAGATACCCTTGGGATTGGAACAAGGTCATCACTATTCTCAAGAGGAGTGCATTCGACTTCCTTATCCCCCATTGACAAGGTATCCGAAGGTTCGTTAATGAGCGGATCACAATTGGTTTCAACAATTTCCGGCGAAATTGGATCATCGACTTCTTCCAAAACAACGTCACTTCTCTCAACCGGCGTGAGTGAAGGGGAAGAGTCGGAAATGATAGGATCAGAAATGGGAGTGGGACTGCCACTCGAAGAATCGTCATCAATCTTTAGGTTCTCTTCTTCAAACGGTTCATCATCATCACTATCGTCAGAATCTGAATAGTAAAAAGTGGATGGATGACTTGGTCTTTGTTGATAATGGTGACTGATATAGCTTTCTTGCTTGCCAAAGACGTCAATTTGTGCACTCATAACGGAAATTTTCTCGGAATAATGATCACTCAACATAGTGGTAGAATCATAAGGAACGTCAGCATCCCACTGAAAATGATGTTGCGTCATATTCTCGATTAAATCATAAGCTTCTTGAGGTGTCTTCCGCATGAAATTTCCACCAGCTGCCAACATGATTTTGTCTCGATCAATCGTAGTGATACCATGATAAAAGGTTAGGATTTGATCAAGAAGCAAAATTCGGTGATCGGGACATTTCTGTAATAATGTTTTGAATCTTTCCCAAGCTTCAAATACGGATTCCTTGGGTGATTGTTGGAAATTAAGAATTTCTTTCCTTAGCTGCATCGTTTTCGAATATGGAAAGTATTTTGAAAGAAACTTGCGAAACATCTCTTCCCAAGTATGAATCGAATGTTTTTCAAGGGTATAAAACCAAGATTCGGCTTCGTGGGTTAAAGAGAAGGGGAAGAGATTCAATCGGATATCATCTTGAGAAACGCCACGTTGTTTCATGGATTGAGTGATAGATAAAAACTTGTTCAAATGCTCGTTAGCATCTTCGTCGTGAAATCCATGAAATTGACAATGTTGTCGAAGAAGACGAACCATACGATTTTTCAATCTAAACTTCGTTCCCGGAACGATCGGTCCTCCTCGACCGATAAGCGAAGGACGATAGAAATCCTCCATGGTCCGAGGATCATGGGGATCAAATGGTGCGAAATCGAGCATTGTGGAGAATTAAACAAATTAGAGGGTAAGGAGATAAGAATTAAACATATAGAGGAAATCGAAGATTATTTTTGGGTTTTTATAAAATCAAACATAAAAAGAAAACAAATGAGGAAAAGGAAAATATTTTTGGGTTTTTATAAAAGGGATATGTACAAATATCAACAACTTCACGAGGAAGGATCTTCAAATGCACACGATACGAGACGGAATACGAAAACTCGCTACAAGCCCTCCCCGGCAGCGGCGCCATTTTGATAAATCATTTTCGTACAGATATTTTCCGAAGAAATACAAAGGAATGTATTTCCCGGGTCGTTCTCCCAACGAGGGATGAATGGAGTAAACAACTCACGTCTCAATAATCGGGATTCGAATAAGAAAAGGGGCATAAGATGATATAATCTAAACTACGGGATAAGGAAAGTAAATGGAACATAAAATCTACGGGAAATCCTAAAAACTAAGGCAAACTACATAATTCTACGCAAACATAAAGAAGCCTTTTATAGACATGCTTTTACTAAATAGTTTTACCGCGGCGACGGCCCCTCCCGAACATCGCTCAAAAGCATAAGGCAGAGCATAGCACACGTAAACTTCTAGGAAGGAGCACTTCAACAACTATAAACATGTATAGGGAAAATATTTTTGGGTTTTTATAAAAGGAAAAGGAGTAAACAAAAGAAAAATACAAACTAAAATATTTTTGGGTTTTTATTAGAAGCTAAAGGAGATATACAAATTAAGAATAGAGGAATG
>BPTQ01000006.1:183645964-183732263 GCA_019973895.1 Chrysanthemum seticuspe
TTTTGTTAGTTACATAAATCGTCTTTGTGGTTTGCTAAAACATGTGGAAAGTCAAAAATACCCTTCAAGTTAACGGTAAACTAACAGAATTATTGGTCAAATGACCAAACCTGTAATAAATCAAAACCACGAGGACATGACCCGTCAAAAAAAAAAACACAGAGACAGTATTTGCAAGATCCGGTAAACCTTAAGGACCAATTATATATTAACTCTTAAATATATTATGTTATAAGTACAATATAAATCAATATATTATGTTACTAGCTTATAGACCCGTGGAATCCACGAGATTTTAGAGGGTTTTTTATTTAAAAAAAATTAGTACTTGAATAAAGTAAGAAAGAACAACGAATGTAAACGTTATGATTTTAGGGTTCGGGTCAATTTAGGTCGGGTCAGAGTCAAGTCAAGGTTAAAAATTTCATACCCAAACCTCAACCTATTTGAATTCAAGTTAGGCGAGTTCGTGTCAATTCGGGTCAGGTCAACTCAGGTCGAGTCCATTCAAGTTCGGTCCGTTCGGGTTCAGGTCAACCCGAATATGAGTCAAATATAATAAAAATGTTTTTTTACTCTTTTAAATAGAATACTTATAAAATTTATATTAAAATATATATATATATATATATATATATATATATATATATATATATATATATAGGGAAGGGATCGGGTGGGTTTTAGCCTTTTAAGTAGGGATGGTGCGGAAATATCACTGTAGCTTTTAAAAAAAAAATTCAAAAAAATCTGAAAAAATTAAAAAAATAAAGAGGATGAAAAATATTTAAGAATCGCTGAAAAAAATTTCAAAAAAAAAATCGTTTTCATGATTAAAAGTAAGGTCGATTTTGACTTTTGTAAAAAAGTCAAGATTTGATCTTAATATCACGTAAAGTTTTTTTTTTAAATACAAATTGTTAATATCACACTAACTTTTCTTTGATATCACGTTACTTTTTTGTTTTTTTTACTAATATTATTAATATCACCGTTCCTTTTTTAATAAAAAAAAGTTAATATCACGGTTTCTTTTTACTATCACAGGATCTTTTTTTCTTTTTTTAATATAATTGTTAATATCACCGTAACGATCATATGTTTTTTTTAATAAAATTGTTAATATCATAGTAACTATCATATGTTTCTTAATATCAAGGTTCATTTTTACATGTAAAAAACTTAATATCACAGTTGGTTTTATGATATCATCATTTTATAATATCACAGTTTCATAATATCACACTAGAACTCATAATATCGTTAATATCACGGTAGGACTCATAATCAAGAAAACAAAAAGTGGCCAGAAAAATCTGAAAAAATAAAAAAATGAAAGAAGAAAACAATAGTAAGGATCGCTCAAAATGAAAAAAATTAAAAAAATCGTTTACATGGTCAATTGGTACCGTGAAGTTAGCGCAGATCTTGACTTTTTTACAAAAAGTCAAGATCAGATCTGGAATGGGCTGTCCAGATCTGTCCGTACGTCCGCACTAAAAATAAAAATCCGCACATGATCCTCACTCTATATATATATATATATATATATATATATATATATATATATATATATATATATATATATATATATAGGTGAGGGTTAATGTGAGATCAAACTTAAAGTTGTAAAAATAAGATCAAATCTAAAAAACCACTAAAACATTTATAAATAATAATTTTAGCAATCATACACAAAAAAATATTATTTTAATACAAATTAACATTTTAGCAACTAATAACCAAATGATACATGAGTTTGGATTAGTGATACACCTGATACACATTACACTAATAAATATTCCAAAACCTGATACACATACAAAAACCTGATACATATTAAACTTCTAATCAAAGTGTATCACCTAGGTTTCGTAAATTTTAAAAAGAAATCTATCAAAAATTTAACAATTTTAGTTGTAGTAAATAAAAAAAATATTTTTATTGTAAGGAGAGTATATCTTGTCAAATTTTAGTTCGATCTCATTTTAACAACTTTAAGTTTGATCTTAAGTATGAAGAGGTATGACTATATCACCACACCCACCGCTCTAATGACAGAGTTCAAAATACTATGAATTTCTGTCAACCAAACATACAAAGGTATTTTAAATTCTCAAGAATTTAAATTTCATAAAATTTAAAATTTTGGAATTTCAAATTCACGAACCAAACGCCATCTAAGTGCAATAAACGAAGAATGATGCAAAAGGAGTTTAAAATCATTTTCATCATGCATCTAATCATGTAATGTAAATTTATAAACTATTCGGTTATCTATACTACTTATAATAGAGGAATGAATCTTTTTTTTCATAGTCTTAAAACTAGTTATAATACCCGTGCACGCACGGGGTTTTGACAAAAAAAAATTTTATTTTGTATTAATACTGAATATTTTGTATTTAAAGGTAATTACATATAATTATATACTTATGCACGAGTTTTCCATTATATATTAATATCCATTAGAATTTGTTAAAATAAAATTTTGTAAAAATTTCTCTTAGATAACTCAAGATTTAACTATATTTAGCAGACATATATGTTGATGTTGCTATTTAAATTTTACTATTGATATTATGTTGTACACAAGATGCGAGTTTAGTAACACATAATTAGCGTCGATGAAGTTAAAATATATTCCTTAAAGTTTTAAAAAAAATATTTTTCTACATATCCTTATATAAATAAATAAGAATTACATGATTCGTTGTTATAAGTATAATCACGTATATTTTTTTTTTCATATTACAGTAACCCGTACTTACAATTTGATAATTATATTTTCGTTTTCAAAAATTTGGCCGTATTTAATATTCAAATTCGTGTCCACATAATCATACTTTTAAAATAAATAAATGAGTCCTTACTGAACTTATATAGTAAAGAAATATTTTGATATTTATAATCCTATGCATATTTATATGTTGTAATTTTAAAACAACATATATATTGTATTTTTAATATATAAAGTATAGGGGGTATAAAGTATAAAGGTGAATTTGTTTAATTTCTAAAGTTATTATAAAACATGAAAACTTATAATATTACACTTAACCTTATATAATTTTTAAAAATTCAACCACTAAAGTTTTATTAATTACCTCATATTTTTTTAAGTTTTTGTTTTTACAAATATTGTTATAAGTATAATCGCGTATATTTATTTTTATATTAAAGTAACCCGTGCTTACAATTTGATAATTATATTCTCGTTTTCAGTAATTTAGCCGTATTTAAAATGTAAACTCGTGTCCACATAAGTTAAACTTTTAAAAATGAAATAAGTGAGTCCTTATTGAACGTAAAAAGTAAAAAAATTGATACTTATAATCTTATGCAAATTTATATGTTGTTATTTTAAAACAATATATACATTATATTTTTTAAGATATAAAGTATAAAGGGTATAAAGTATAAGGGGGTATTTGTTTATAATCCAAAGTTATTAAAAAACATGGAGGATTATAATATTACACTTAACTCTATATAATTTTTAAAAATTCATCCACTAAAGTTTTATTAATTACCTCATCTTTTTAAAAATTTTTGTTTTCACAAATTTGACACCTATATTTTTATGTGTTTTTTCTATCAACCAAAATTTTTCACCAAATTTATTAAAGTTTGACCAAAATCAATTTAATTTTGACTTTTATTAACCAATCACATCACACGATTTTGCTGTGGCGAAGTCGAGCTCTCCTATTGGCCCATTTGTTTTTCAATAAGAATGAATTCTCTCTTATGACCAGACACGACCAAGTTGCCACAGTCGATGACCAAGTTAAAAAAAAAAAAAAAAAAAAAAAAAAAAAAAAAAAAAAAAAAAAAAAATTTTGAAATGAAAGTTTGTGTAAATATTGGTTGAAAAAACAACCGATTTTCGTTTTTTGGTTGCCTCGGCCGATCCTCGACCTACACCCCACATTGGTCATTTCAAAGTTATTTTGTCGAGAAAGTTGATGTGGCACCCGGTGACCTGGGTCACGACTGTGTCCAGCTTTAAAGGTTGACCAAAATCAATTTAATTTTGACTATTATTAACCAATCACATCTCACGATTTTGCTTACGTGTGTGCCCCAATAGGCTCACGTATTTCTAACCGTATAACATGCGTATCCGACTCACATATTCGAACATTCCTACCATAAAATGCCCTATATAGGCACTAAAACACATCTTTGGTACATTAAAATACATTAATGTATTATCTAAATCAGCAACTCAACTTAATTATACATTCATACCTTGAGCAGGCATAGAAAATCCTTCCACGACACATGTGTTGATACTTAATCCTCTTCTAGAAAACGTACACAAAAAAATTGCATTACACTTTAGTATGTGCGATAAGATCATAAAACTGCAAAAACCACTAACATGTTGCATTATAGTGAGGATAACAACAAAGTTAGTCATAACATCAAATAAGAAAACTTCATATTAGAACAAAAGGGGTGTTTGGTACGCTTATTAAATGTGCTTATTGGCTTATTCAATTACCATAACACAATAAGTTTATGATAAAGCTATAAGCTTTTTTGAGAAGTTTAGTAAAAAAAAACCCGAACTCACAACTAATTCTATCATAGCTTAGTGTGTTTATAGTAAAAACACAAATATTAAGCGTAGAACTTTTCAATAAAACATAAAAAAAAAAAAAAAAAAAAAAAAAAAAAAGTAAAAGTTGGTGTGTATAACAAAAAAGTTAAACCATAAAAAAAGTTACTAAAAACTATCAGCTAGATAAGGGGTAAGCCAAAGTTCTGTTGAAGCCTCTTTCGGATTCTATTCAGAAGCAAAAAGAGGTTAACACATAAATCATAAGTATAGAAGAATGGTTGTATCTCACATCCGTGATTACCAACTCAATAACATTATCGCAGTATAGCAAAGTAATAACCTGATTAAAAACTATATATTCTTGCTTAATAATTCTCATGTACGTTATTCTTGCTTAATAATTCTCATGTGTATCTACTTTTATTTCTTTACAACTGCCAACTATTACTTTTTTTTTTTTTTTTTTTTTTTTTTTTTTTTTTTTTTTTTTTATGAAACATCACGTCAATGAATAAAGTTAGGTTATTAACTACGTTTTTTTTTAGGAGGTGATTGTTATGAAATAAGGATTGTGATGCGTGCATTTTTTTTATAATTTAAGGAAAACACCTTCTAAATTAACCAATATATGAGTATCTAACCTATGTGTTTGTTTGTTTTTTTTTTTTTTTTTTTTAATAATTAGCTTTGTAAGACGTTTTTAACTGATAGACATGTTGAGGTTGATGTTAATGTTTAACTTTAACTATTGATATCATGTTGTACAAAATGTGCGAGTTTAGTACCACATAATGAGCGTTGATGAAGTTAAAATATGCTCCGTAAAGTTTTTAAAATGTTTTTATGGATATCCATATATAAATTTTAAATAATAATTCACGAGTCGTTGTTATAAGTAGAATCGCGTATATTTATTTTTATATCACAGTAACTCGTGCTTACCATTTGATATTTATATTTCCGTTACTAATATTATAAAGTATATGGGGTATAAAGTGTAAGGGGTTATTTGTTTTTTTTCTAAAGTTATTAAAAAACATGAAAACTTGTAATTTTACACTTAGCTCTATATAATTTATTTAAAATTCAACCACTAAAGTATTATTAATTACTCCCTCTTTTTTTAAGTTTATGTTTTCATAAATTTGACACCTATATTTTTATGCATTTTTTTTCTTAACCAAATTTCTCCACCAAAATTATTAAGTTTGACCAAAACCAATTTAATTTTGACTTTTTATTGACCAATCATATTGCTCGATTTTGCCTACGTGGCAAATTCGATCTCTCATATTGGTTTAATTTTTTTTTCAATGAGAAGGGTTTTGCAAAAACACTTCGAAATGATATAATTCTTTTATTATATAAAAGATTAAGACTTACAAAATACAAAGTCTATTGTACAATACATAATGCACTATTAATAATCTTTCTCATCAATCTTAATTTTAAGACTTACAAGTCTTAAAACTTAATGTACAAAATACAAAACACTATTAATGTGGTCAAGATATTTAATGTAGTTAATTAAATAGTTGGTCAATAAATACAATTAATGCAGTTATTAAAACACCTCTTACACAAGAAATACAAATTATCAAGCATATTGTACAACCAACTTAAACATAATTCCTGCATTAAAATGTCACTAATAGAAATAATAAAGAACTTATACAAATATTCAAGACCGAACGGGCAACGGTCCAAATGGGCCCGAGTCCGAATGGGTACGATCCAAACGGGCACGGGCCAAACGGGCTCGAGCCCGAACGGGCACGAGCTAAACAAAATTCTTAAAATCCGTAAATTTATTATCAAAAAGAACATAATAAACAAAAATACATGATTCACCGAAAAATTTTACTTCAGGGTATCCGCCGCCGCAACGCGCGGGAACCCTGTATTAAATGTCACGAATACAAATAATAAAACACATTATACAAATATTCAAGCTCGAACGGTCAACGGGCAAAATTGGCTTAAACCCGAACCGGTGCGGGCCAAACGGGCATGGGCCAAATAGGCACGGGCCAACGGGCTCGAGCCCGAACGGGCATGGGCTAAACGAAATTCTTGATATCCGTATATTTATTGTCAAAAAGAACATAATAAACTAAAATACATGATTTATCGGAAAATTTTATTTCAAGGTACCCGCCGCCGCAACACGCGGGTACCGTGCTAGTAGTATAAGAGTATACATATAGAAGAACGTTAGACTAATATTTCAATCTATCTATACTCTCTAATAAAATAGAGTTTTTCTAAAGCCTCTCATAAATTTTTTCTAAAAATAATACTGCGTATCCTTTTGACACGTGGCACACTCCTCCCTTTGAATAAAGTCAAAGACACACATAATTAGACAAATTAAAAACACGTACGTTATTGTAGCTAAGCATTTGATAGGTTGTTAATGTCATTGACTCTATATTGTTAATAAAGGAAAGAATTACAAGACAGGTACACTATTGCTATTTTTTTAAATAATGTTATATTTTAATTTTAATGGCATTTAAGGTATTTCCCTAACCACAATTGTTAAGGCTTCTATACATAAATGTTTGGAGTAACATATTTGCAAGAACTAATACGAAGTGATTTTTAGATAGTATAGCTTTGCATAGGTAATTGTCAGTTTCTTCATTATTGGTGTTACATTTTAAAAACTAACAGTTTTTTAAATTCTTTTGTTTTGTGCAGATTGATCATTGTTCGGTGAACATATAATAAAGAATAACATGTTTTCAAAGATTTGTAGATTTTTTATTCCCCATAAGTTTAATGTAATTTGAGTATCGCTTGTGTTCTTAGCTTTGTGGTAGCAACTTCATATATTCAAGTAAGATTTTTATGCTCTTAAACTCTTTGTTTAATTTTTAGGGTTTCTTGTCAGCATCTTTGAGTAAAAGCACCTTTTTCATCTATATATTATGCAAATTGTATGATCTCCATTCTAACTTGGATACATCTATGAATAATGTAAGTATTTTTCATTTCATCTATATGTTATGTACAACTACTTATACTTTTCTGTGCATTAAAAATATTGATAGCATATATTTGGCAAAACTTTTTCATATGAAAGTGTTTCAAACTCTCATATGATGTGTTTGCGTTATAAAACGTATGGTGTAAAGCCTTCTACCTCAAAATTTACATTTTTGCCTTTGTTTGGCTAACAATTTCTTTGAAATGTGGTTGAGATTATCATTATTGACTAGAATTTGAACGTTGACTTTCAATAAGTTTTTAATCAGGGAGTTGTCCATGTAAGTATTTGATTCTTTCATGTGTCTTTGAACAATTTAGTTTAAGTTTATGTGATCAATGATGATGTGTGCGACACACAAGTTGGCTATGATTTTAATAAAAATATTAGGGCTAATTTTTTAAAAGAGCATCATAGTTGTCAAAAAATCAATTTCAAGAGTAGTGAACTAAAAAAAAATAATCGTGTGAACATACCCATGAATTTTTGAAAATTGCATCCACCGTTCATAGGGTAAATTATATAAATGGTCCTTGTGGTTTAGGAAAAATTGCATTCACAGTCCCTAATTTTTTTTTCGTATTCTTTTTTAACTTTTTTTGTTGAATTTTGTTTTTCGTCACATGTGAATTTTTTTTGTCACAAGTGAAATATTTTTATCCGGAATTTTTTATTTTTAGAAAATATTACGAAAAAAAATTTAGAATTTTTTTTTTCACATGTCACGAACTTTTTTTAAAAATATTTCAGAAAGAAAAATCTCAACAAAAAATTTAAGAAGAAAAAATATGAAAAAGAATTTCAAAAAAAAAATTTGGAAAACTTTTTTTTCCAAACGACAGGGACCATTTAAGTAATTTATCCTAGGGACGGTGGATACAATTTTCGCTTTCAAATGTCACAAAAAAAAAAAAAAAAAAAAAAAAAAAAAAAAATTAGAAAAAAAAATCCCAACAAAAAAATTACTAAGAAAAAAATTGAAAAAAAAAAATTGGAAATTTTTTTTTTCCAAAATTTTCTTCAAACAACAAGGACCATTTATGTAATTTATCCTAAAGACGGTGGATGCAATTTTCACAAAGGGTTATGGTACAGAAAAGTTACTAAAGTTTCCTAAAAATTTGTCCTAAGTTACTATATTTTCATTTTGTTCATCCAGGTTACTGAACTTTGAAACTTTGTTCATTCAGGTTACTGAAATTATAAAAGTATACATTCAGGTACTAAACTTTGACAATCTGTTCAGTCAAGTTACTGAACTTATAAAAAAATATACGTTCAGGTTGCTCGGACTAACATTGAATTTATCGAAGTGTATGCTCCCGAAAGTTCAGTAACCTAAGTGAACAAAATGAAACTATAGTAACTTAGGATAAATTTTTTGAAAACTTTAGTAACTTTCGTGTACCATAACCCTTTTCGCAAACCGATAAAGATCATTTATGTAAATTGGAAGGGTAAAAAGATCATACTACTCACATAAAGACAATAGTGTCAACTTAGAGCTCACAAGATTATTTTTTGATGTAATTGGTGACTATAGTAACTTAGGATAAATTTTTGGAAAACTTTAGTAACTTTCCTGTACCATAACTCTTTTCGCAAACCCATAAAGACATTTATGTAAATTGGAAGGGTAAAAATATTATGACAGATCATATGAAACATTGTTTATTACTTTATGATGTAATTGGTGCAAGGGGTGTTTGTTTATATTTTAGTGATTTTTATAACTAAATTACTTATAAATCTTCTCAAGAAGTTTAGTGTCAGCGGGTCGCCACTTAGATATAAGTGGTTTTAACATTACATCAGTAAGGTAAATTTTATATATAAGACTTGAAATTGGCTTCTTCTTTGTTGTACCAACATTTATCTTTTACTGTTAAGTTCTACGATTGATGACAATAAAGATGAATTCGTTATAACACATACTTTTCACCACACAACTTCTTTATTGTGAGAAGTACTAATTTACACTATATGTCTGTACACATGCCAACAAGGAATTTACCAAGCTAGAACTTTTACAAAAAAAGTTCTAGAATAAATTTTGTGTGATTCATTTTCACTATTAAAGAGTTACGAAGCAGCAAAAAATGATTAATTCATTGCTTTTAGAATGCATAAACATGAATCTCTCTTGATGTTTGATCTCTTTTTGTAGTATATATTTACAATTTTTGTGAACTTTTTAGGTTTGGATCAAAATTATTTGTTTCACGTATTATGTGCAGGTGCAGATATAATAAAAGTCTCATGATTTTCTTGACATAAGGACACTACATTTAAGTGGCCAATAGCATTTGTTTTTCTTTAATATAAATCTCTTTTATTTTTAAACAATGAAAGATGTAACGAATGTTCTATGATGATGAATCATTATTCAAGCTCATTACATTAGCCTTTTAATTTTAGAGATTGTCACTAATATGGTACTAATAACCTTAACATGTAAGGTGCATATTTCATTTGTGTTTGGATGTGTAACAGTTTCTTCTCGAAATTGTTGGAAGCTTTTAAACATATATCTATTATGGTATTTGATGTACAATATGAAGAATGCCATCTTATTATAATAGGTTTGATTAAGTCGCGGTTATTATTAATTTAATAATTGATAGTGAGCTTTGAATTATGACAATTCACAGTTTAAACATGCACATAAATATATGTTTTGATAAAAACGATTATAGTTTTTATAGATACTGAGATAGTTTGAAACTTATAAAAGAAAATTAGTCGAGTAACTTTAAAAGAAAGTGAGGAAAGTGGGTAGATGTACGGAAAATTAAATGGAGTAAAATATCATTTCACGTTTGCGATATTCAAATATAGGTGCGGACCTAGGGGGTTTTCATGGTTAACGGAAATCCCATGAATTGTTTTCACTTAGAGTAAGTTTTGTTAAAAATCATGATAGTTTTAAAATACACCCGCTAACTCTTATTGAAAATTCAAAATCAATTCGTAAATGCCTTGATTTGATTTTACAATCAATGTTTGTACCAAAGTATTAAGATTCAAATAAAAATTCTTATTTATCCACATTAACTCATTCGTATTTGATTACTATGTTTTCTCAGGAGTTAATATTCAGTTTGTAAGAATCAATGTAAAATTCCTCATTACTGGTGATTTAATTTATTAATTATTTTCTACGAATTTAGTTTTGTTTAAAAAATTTGAGGTGTTGTTTTTGTGTTAATCATTCTACTTATAAAAATGAAAATTATTGGTATATTAATATTTGTCAAACTAATTATTTATAACGTTCTCAAAAGTTTTATACGTAATTATTACTTTAAATCAACACATGAAATAAGTTGTTAAGCGATATTATCTTAATATTATCTTAGTAATCGTAAGAAGGAGAGACGGTTGGCATCTCCCCTGACAAGGACGGGTCAGCTTTTGAGCTTACCTTATATCATACATCCGGCTAAGGCTTCCTACTTTGATGGATAACTTGAAAATGTTTATTTCTTAAGGATCATTAGTTTAGACATTTGAAACTTGAGGTTGAATTCTATATCCCTAATCTTTGTTTGTTTCTTTTGGGTGGCAATTTAAGAATGCAATTGCATATTGTCACTAAACTGTGGCTCAAGTACTCCAAAAGTAAATCAACATGCTTTTCTATTGCTACACAAATATACAAGATTATCAACACCGGCCTCTACATTACATACTTTTTAAATTTTAGGTTTTCTTTTGGTTATTTGACTATATATTTGATTACACATTATTAGTATGAAGTTTCTCTAATTGTGTGCCCTCATGTGTTTGTTTCTCAATCTATAATTGTATAACATACAGGTTATTATTTATTTTCTCGCTTTCTTTAAAAAAAACCCGTCAATTTGACGGGTCATTTAGCTAGTTTTATATGTAAATCTTTGTGTTTTAAAACAAAGTTTGATACATAAACTATTTACTGATATCACAATCCTTTGTTATTTGATCCAAAGTTGCCTCCGTAAGAACACATTTAGAGAAGAAATAAAAATTCCATCTCATTCTTGGTTGCTTCAGAAGAATAGAAAGTTCACTCTCGAATGGATTGATCGGATCTTGAATCCAAGATTAGCTTGTACATCTATTTTGTCATGAATTCCTTTTAGCTTTTTGTTATTATCAATTTAATTTGCCGTTAAAAAAAGACGAAGGACTACAACGATCTTGAACAATGTAATATCTATTACATGCATAACTTGTATCACATGTGGGAAAATTTGTCCAAAATTTAATACAACCATCTTGTATTGTAGTATCACCACATATGTTATTGCTTCAAGTTCCTAAAAGATCAACTGTTAAGAGTCCCTTTATTCAGTCTTTTCGCGTTACCAAGTTCTTGCCCAAAAACACCTCCCAACATTGTTCCTGCTCCAGTAAAAAGTGCAACACCTGTAGTTGTAACAAAGAGAATGTTTCAAGCTCGGGTTCATTAGTCAAAGCATTATCTTCTTTAGATCGATCCCTTTTTCACAAAAATGGGTTGAGGATCCTCGCTTCATCAAGGATCTTCTTGGCACAAGTTTCCAAAAAAAAAAAAAAAAAAAAAAAAAAAAACTCATTTTTAACAATTATTGACTTTAAGGTTGAATCTATGTTGAACCAATGAGCAAGTACGTACATTCCTTCGTACAGTTCCACACATCCCCTACACTACAACTAGCAAGTATTCGGTTTGTTAGAGGGCCATAAAATCTTTCTGAGAGCCTGCAGGGGGCATTGCACATTTGCACAGATGCTTACAACTGCTCAGATTCTCTAGCTCTCTTTGTCATGGTTGTTTTTGTCAATTAAAGATCAACTGTTAAGGAAGAAGAAGTCATGTTTGAGCGGAAAGATGACATGGTTATCATAACGGTGTTTTCTTATCCAAAGTACAGATGCAATCAACAATGATTCTAATGAAATATTGAATTGCTAGAAGGAGGAATTAATCTCTATCCGAAAGCAGATTATATTGATAACGAAATTCACAGGTTTTCGCACAAAATGATGCGAAAAAGTACTCTAAATTGAGGACCAAAATAACAAGAGGAATGTTTTTGCACAATATGGTTAAAAGGAGGAGCATATATCCTCGATTCAAGGCAATATAAAATATGTTAAATCGCCTCCATTCAAATACATTCTATTTTTTCACACTGATCGACTTGAATATTGAATGCTGAGCCATCGACTGCTAGAGAAATGCCAATGGAACGGCTTATTGAGGAACTGGATTTGGCCGCAGCACATCAGGCCTCATTAGCTACACGGCTGAAGGCCAGTTATTCCGGGGACAGTTCGCGCATCGCTCAACTGGAAGCCCAGCTAGCAAGTGCCAGGGTGGAAGCCGATGCCATGAGTGTGTATGCCCAAGGACTGGCTGAGGAAAAAATGCTGCTGCTGAGTCAGATAAACCGAGAGCGTGCCGCTGCTGCAGAATATAAAGCTTCCTGTATGTGGGTCCTGAAGTATCTTGAGCAAGGTAAGAAGGAGTTGGTTGCTCAGGTAGAGGATCTTGGCGCTACTGTGAGCAGTGCATTGGAGGTACAAGAGGCAAAACTGCGCAAACTGAGTATTGAGTATGACAAGGAGTTGTATCCTCAGCTGATGTCTACTATAGCTGAGCGCAGATGGCTCATAGGACATGGTCTTCGCTTAGCCGCTCTTAATACTCTGGAGTCGCCAGAAGTGGTTACTGCCTTTGGGGATGTAGTTCAGTGCTCTCTGGAGCGCGGCAAAGCAGAAGCCGTGGAGAAATTGCATGAATCGGAACTGCTAAAGGTACCCGTTAACGAGGTACCGAATTATGATGCTAAGACGTATGATCGCCTGGTTGCTGCGATGAAAAGGATGAAGGAGTTAGAGCTCCCTATGATTGCTGAACTTGAGCGTGATCAGGATTATCCTATAGACGTCATCATGGCGGGGTTGACTCTTGCGCGTCATCGTGCCGAGGTTGCAGAAGCCCAGCCGGATTACTTCTTGAAACCCCATGACTCACAGCTTCAAGTACCTGTCTTCGCGCGTCCAAGGGATAATTTGAATCATTTTGTTTTAGAGAAAGAAGTGCCTTTGAAGGAGGTACTGGAAGCGCATGCGACCAGACTTGCTCAAAAGAAAGGTATCAAAGGGAAGGCAATCTTGTGCGGGGTTGGTGCAGCGCACCAGCCAAGGTCTGATGGGGTGTCGGTGAGTGTTGCTACTGTGTCTCGGCAGGATTCAGATCTGTTGAAGAAGCTTGACGAGGCCAAAGATACCTCGAACCGCGTGGGTGGCTCATCTATTGAGTGTTGTAATAGTTGGTAGGTGTATATGTTGTAAAGTAGCAACCCTTTTGTAATAACTCGTAGTTATTTAATAAAATCATCTTTTATCGTTGCCATTCGTAGCATACATACTTGTCTGTTTGTCTTTGCCCAAATTTACTTGTGTTATCTACAGGTTAAATGTACACAAGCGCCAATAATATAAAAGATTCATAATCATGTATGAAGAGCAAAAAAAAAAGAAAAAATACTAAGTATTTTCCATCATAGTCGTGTATGTTATGATATGCAGCGTACTGTAAATATCACATGAAGAAATCAAGTGTCTCGGTTTCTAAGTTGTTAAACGTGCATCATGTGCGATGTTGCGCACCCATCGTGAGATCGTACCTTAAACGAGGGATGGGATTCCCTTTATATACACACGGAATCCTTGTTGGTTCCGTGTTCCCCAACCTTCGGCGTATCCCGCCTAAGTCGGTTGGGAATGATAATCTCCTTATTTAGAAGATATCGGACATCTATTCCATGAATAGGTTTGGGTTTGGGCCTTCGTGAGCCCACAACATTTAATCAACATAGCCCAGTTCGTACCGGGCTAAATTAGTGTTGGACTTTAGTCGGGTTCGTGACCCGAATATAGACTATACGTCATCAGTTCAAGGTGTACCCGATTCATAACACTACAACAATCGGATGGACGGGCGAGGAGACTTTCGCCGGGGATGTTGTGTCCCCGGCAAAAGTCACTAAACGACAAAACAAAACCTGACGTGGCACATGAATACGCTGACCAGTTAAAGAAAATTGAACGAAAACTTTCGGCGGGGACAAGTCCCCGGTGAAAGTCTGTTGAATTTTTAACATAATTTGACCGGCTAGTCAAAATTCAACTACCCCTTTCGCCGGGGACTTGTCCCCACCGAAAGTGTCTTTCACTTTTACCAAAATTTGATCAAAGTCAAAAGCATGCTAATTGTTCCCGCCTTTATTCCCGCTAAAACTTTCCCCGGGGACATGTACCCGGCAAAAGTAATATTTACAAAAATACACTTTATTGCAACTATTAATACACAAATAAAACCGCGATGCTTGGATAGTCTTTTCATTACGTAAAACACTAAACTGTTTTAAAAAAGATATATTCAACAATTGACTTTCAACATTCAGGTTTCAAGTTTTCACTTTCACTTTTTATTAACATAAAAAGAAAAGTTAAATTAGTATTACGTTCCGTATTAATTTCAAAATGAATATCCAAAGGATAAAAGCTATTTTGGAGCTATTGATTGATCTATATTCTGTACACTTTTGAAAATTGCACCCATTTTTACTATAACTCTGAAAGATTCATTGATTCCTTCACGCATTAAAGTCACAGATTTGGTGAAGATATGTGATGTCTCATTATCTAGTACCGTATTTTCTTACAAATGCTCCATACAATTACAAAATACTCGTAACAAAAAACAATTACAAGACCTTACCTCCTTTTCATTTAAACTAATAATTCATTTAAATATGTCAATACTACCACGCTTATATTCAAATACACACTCTGCGTATCATGATTCGATATCGAAAAACGTACTCATTTGAATCATATGGTATGTGCCCGCATATTCTTCGAGCATTCTTTGTAAAAGTTTAATAATAAGCACGTATGATTTGACAAATTATAAATTCTCAAGTGTTTAGTATTGGAAAAGGGGTGTTTGGACACCATAATCTGGTTAACTAAGAACATTGTCAGCTTTACAAATCCAGCATGTGCTTTGATTTATAAAAATACTTGAAAGATACATACGAATTAGTTAAACATACGTATTATTCCAACAACAACAACATCAACAACAACAACAACTACAAGAACAACAACAATAACAACTACAAGAACAACAGCAACAACTACAAGAACAGCAACTACTACTACTACTACATACGAAGATTTTTCATGTCACCTAACAGCTCACGAAGTAATGCATCCGACTCACATGCGTGGTCGTCAGGAATCCTTGCCATTTCAAGTCTTGCCTCCAGAATCCTTACTCTTGTCTCTAGCACCTGTTTTTGTGATTCCAGCATGTTTTTGTGATGCTTATATATGATATTATGTTTAGCGAATTTGTGTTGTTGTAACATAAAACAGGATCTGAAAACAGGTTAGTACATTGTAGATTTTTTCCGGAAAAATTCCGGAAAAAAACTGGAAATTACCCATTTTGCAGCAATTTGTTGCAAAATGGGTCAGAGGCTTTCCCCGGGGACATGTCCCCGACGAAAGTGTGAAACATAATTTTATAACATTACTTTCCCAAAGGCGTAACTCAACAGTGTTATTTAGATGGCAAAAACCGTTTGCTCAACAGTGGTATTGGACTTTCTCCGGGGACATGTCCCCGCAAAAAGTCCTGATTAATTATTTTAATCACGTAATTAGCTAATTATTTGAAAATACTTTCCCCGGGGACTTGTCCCCGGCAAAAAGGATTGCCACGTCGGACATGTTTGACCGGCGTAAAATGGTTGCGGGACCCACATGTCTCCGGTAAAAGTGGACTTACGTCCCCGGGAAAAGTATTCCCGAGAGGGAATTGGCGGGAGACTTTCGCCGGGGACATGTCCCCGGGGAAAGGTTTCGCAGGGGACATGTCCCCGGCGAAAGTCTCAATATGTCCCCTGCAATTCCATTGATTGTTGTAGTGATACCTAACTGGTACCCAAATTAATATTCATATATTCCCTACATATGAATATGGTGCAAACACTATAACTCTATCAGTTCATCAGTGATACAGATTATGTGTTTCAACGAGTAAGAGAGTGTACTTGGCTTCGGTCTTATGTTCAAAACAATACACGAGAGAGTGTGGTCCGATTTCAATAATTCCATGCAAACACGCGTGGCTTTCTTTCATATGGGCTTTCTAAATCTTAAGTGTCGGACATGTATATGGTAAATGAGTAGCTTTCGAGTGGACCTCCACTGGGCTTAGTAATCAAGTGAAGAAGCTTCGCTTCGATATTTTTGACGGTTTTATGACTTTATTTATAATCATCTACTAGCTATAAATACTTGCATGCATTACATTGACTACTTTTACTTCCTCAAAACCCTAAAAGTGGCATACACATTTGTAAACTCCATTTTAAGAGCAGTCATAGATTTTACTATTCTAAAAAGTGACTCAAACGTCTTTTGCTGTTAAAGAATATATCAAGGTTTGGAGTTACTTTCTAGACAGGTTATATTATCATGATTTTTCGTAACATGTATGTGATCGTTTGATTAATATTTAATGGTTTATAATCTACTCAGTTCTCGCATATGGGGTTTCATACTTCCTCATTATGTATTTGATCGTCTACTGTATTTGTGCAGTGGGGCATGATCATGTTGTTAAGTCTTTTTAGGTAACCATAGTTTTTTAACATTTTGGCCGACTAATCCACGGGTTTGAATCAATAGCTAGAGACTCAAAAAGAACTATGGCACTCTAATATCATGAGGTTTAAACTTTTTAGGAGATAGCTAATATCTCTTTAACCGACGGGAATTTTTTATTTATTTATTTATTTTTCCCTACATTATAATTCAAGCTTTAGGACCACTACACGGTGATATGTATTTGAGGAGTTTGGCAAGTCGGCTAAAAGAGAAAGGGTATTTTAGTCTATTGGTGTAACAAACATAACAGATTAGGCATGGATTAGTTGGTAGTGTACGTGTAGGTATGCGCTGAATCATATTTTCAAGGTTCCGAGTTTAGATCTCACATTTTATATAGCAAATGAATTACCAAGATTAAGCGCAGACACACACCAATATTTGTGTTTTTGAAACAACTGCATATGAAATTTGGAACAAAATCCAAGATGGTAACGTATCTTTTAGAAACGTGTTATACTCTTAATTTGCTGTACTATTGATTTAAAGTTAAAGAATTAGAGTAATGTGGAAATCAATGTAAAATATGTTTCATGTAATGTAGGTTTACTTGAAATCATAATGGCTGGAAAGGGTAATGCACCTGCTATTGGTATTGACCTTGGAACTACTTATTCTTGTGTGGGTGTTTGGCGACATGGCCAAGTTGTGATCATACCCAACGATCAGGGTAACAGAACAATGCCATCTTGTGTTTCTTTCACGGAAGCTGGCCGTCTAATAGGTGAAGCTGCCAAGAACCACACCGTCATGAACCCCAATTGCACCATTTACGGTTTGTGTTCTTTTACCATTGGTGTTATTTAAAATTGCTTATTAACAATTTTAAGCTACACTTTTATAAAAAAAAGGAATTTTAAGGGTGTCTGAGATGCCTTATCTCATTGTACTGTTGTGATAATAACCTGAAATAATATAATGTATAAGAAGTTAAGTCTTTGGTATATTTGATCCCATACATCACCTATAATCTACTATACAAATGTTATTCATCATCAACTTGTAATTATTACATAAACAATATTATGCCGTTACTTGGTATTTCAGATGCAAAAAGGTTAATTGGAAGGAGATTCAGTGATGCTAAAGTTCAAGAAGACATCAAGTTGTGGCCTTTCAAAGTCGTAAAAGGGACGAATGACATTCCTAAGATTGTGGTTACTCACAACGGCGAAGAAAAGACATTTTTTGCTGAAGAAATTTCATCTATGGTTCTTATGAAACTTAAAGAAGCCGCAGAGGCATACCTTGGGAAAACCGTGAAAGACGCAGTTGTCACGGTGCCAGCTTATTTTGATGATTCCCAACGCCAAGCGACAAAGGATGCTGGTCATGTTGCTGGACTTAATGTTCTGCAAATAATTAATGAACCGACTTCAGCTGCAATTGCGTATGGACTAGACATTAGAAATGATATAACTAATGACACAAATGTGCTGATATTTGATTTGGGTGGAGGTACATTTGATGTCTCTCTTGTCACCATCGATAATAAGGGTGAGATAAAAGTGAAAGCTGTAGCCGGTGACACTCATTTAGGTGGTCAAGACTTTGATAATGTCATGGTGGACCATTTTGTGGAAGAATTTAATCGAAGGCACTATACAAATGTAAGTGAGAATTTAAAAGCAGTAGGGCGATTGAGAGTAGCTTGTGAAAAGGCAAAAAGAGTTCTCTCTTCAACTACTGAAACAAGTATTGAAATTGATTGTTTTCATAAAGGTATCGACTTTTCTATGACAATTAGTCGTGCAAAGTTTGAAAATCTTAATGAGGACTTCTTTAGCAAGTGCATACAAACAGTGGATATATGTTTAAATGATGCTACGATGAATAAGAATGATGTAGATGAGGTAGTACTCGTTGGTGGATCAACAAGGATACCTAAGATACAGCAATTGTTGCAAGAGTTTTTTAACGGAAAAGAGCTTTGTAAGAGGATCCATGTTGATGAGGCGGTTGCATATGGTGCAGCAGTTCTTGCTGCAAAGTTAAGTGGTGAAACAAATCAAGAGGTGAAGAATTTAATCTTGTTGGATATCGTACCACTATCGCTTGGTGTGCGTGTAAGGAATGGCTCTTTAGATGTTATGATTAAGAGAAATACGCCAATACGAGTCAAGAAGGAACGTAATTACTTCACATCTGTGGATTACCAGACAGGAATTGGTTTCAATGTCTTCCAAGGTGAGCGAACTATGGCGGAAGACAATAATTGGCTTGGGGAATTCAGAGTTGCGGTGCCATGTGCTCGAAGGGGTAAATCTAAAGTGAAGGTGGTTTTTGAAATTGATTCTAATGGTATATTGAATTGCTCTGGGGAGGAATTAACCACTGGCTTGAAAAAGGAGATCAGAATTGATAGTGACAAGCAGAGACTTTCAAACGAACAGATTGAAAAGATGCTAAAAGATGCTGAGAAGTACAAACTTGAGGACCAAGAGAACAAGAGGAAGGTTTTTGCACGCAATGCATTGGACGACTACATTTACAGCGTGAACAGAAAAATCAAGACCATAGGAGATACTATCAAAACGGAGCTCTATAAGGAAGAAATGAAGAAACTGCACAATGCAATAGAGGATGCAAGCCAACTTCTTACAAAAGGGGTAAATATGAGAATGCATGTTTTGCTCAAGGTGTCATCACTTTTCAGGAAAAAAGTTTGGGTATTTCCAAAATAAACCTTGAGACTTGCGACTTTTCTACTTTTCATATAAGCATGACAAGTGTCCTTCGAAGTTTGTGTACCCAATCATTGTTTCTGACTTTTACAGCTATGATAGTACAGCGACCGAATCTCAGCGACTTTTTTAAGAATCTTGCGATTTTTTTTTTGTCTTTTAGTAAAAAAAGTCAAAGTTACTAAAATATTTTTTTATACTTTTCGCTCCTTCCCAATGCTGAGCGACTTAAGCGAAATAATATTAGCGACTTTTTTTACTTTATACTTTTGTACTTTTTAGTACATTTTTTACACTTTTCAAAATTATAATTTTAACTAAATTGTCTATTATACCCTTGTCTCTTCCATTTCTACCAATTATTTTTCTCATTCATTCCCTATACATTTCCACCCATTATTGTTTCGGATTGCATTCACAAAACAGATTATGCGTCTGTGAAACAACGAAAGCATGTCTCGATCTATTTTGGAACCAGCTTCATACATGTACAAGACTGGGCAATGGGAACACTGTGACATATTTGGGTCGACCGTGGAAGGAATACTCTAGGACGGTTTATATGCAATCTTATATGGATTCACTGATTACTCCCACAGGATGGTCAATATGGTCTGGTGATTTTGCACTAAATACTTCTTATTATGCAGAGTTTAATAACTCTGGGCCGGGATCGGATACTAGCAGGAGAGTTTCTTGGTCTTATGTTATTAATGCTACAGATGCGGCTAATTTCACAGTGTTGTCTTTTATAGCAGGTGATGCATTTCTGCCTCAGACTAGTGTGCCTTACGATGGTGGGCTATAATCGAAAGTTGATTAACCAATCATGTATAGAATTTGAGGGACTGAGTTTATTTATAGGTATCACATGATTGTTTGAACATTACTGAGATGATTTGTATACCCCTTTATATATCTTCTTTTTTTTTGTTACTATTCTTACAAAGGTGATCTTTAATGGTCCAAAAATCAAGTTTGAATGGTGTTTTACATTATGGTAAGAAAAGTAAATGGTTATGAATCCATATATATGGTCG
This sequence comes from Chrysanthemum seticuspe, assembly GCA_019973895.1. Taxonomy (NCBI): domain Eukaryota; kingdom Viridiplantae; phylum Streptophyta; class Magnoliopsida; order Asterales; family Asteraceae; genus Chrysanthemum; species Chrysanthemum seticuspe. The sequence goes on from BPTQ01000006.1 coordinate 183,666,968, forward strand.
GTTCCTCGGTAAACATTAGATAGGTAACGGAAAATGAGACACGCTTTTCTCTCCTCGTAAGCCCCCCTAAACACAATGATATGCTTTTTAAATTCCAGGCTCTCAAAAAAAATAACTTTTATAACTAGGTGTACTCCTAGATGCCTTTCATTATGAAAGCGTAACCTTTCAACTGTTTGATCCACACACAGTTTTGGATAGCTCCGTGAGCTAAGAATTCAATAAATTGTTATAACTTCAAATATTATAGTATCAAAGGTATTTAAAAAAATATCTTTTCAAAAGATTAGGCCCAAAAATGTTATACCTGTTCAGGAGTCTTTTTATGTCTGTCTGCTATCTCTGCAACTACAGAGAGCTTAAGCATAGGCCCATGAACTGATCTTGATCTTCTGAAAGATATACGAGGTGTTCCAGGTTCATCTTCTTCACTTGATCCACTTTCAGATGGTTTGGGGGCGGAAGTTGGTACCCCCAATGGTGTGTGAGCTGATACATGTATATTTTTTGTTTTAGCAGTGGTACCCGATACCACTAGCAGTGGTTTCGAGAAGCCTAGCAGTGGTACCCGATACCACTAGCAGTGGTTTTAGCAGTGGTACCCGATACCACTAGCAGTGGTTTTGGAATGTATCTATAATGAATTTTTTAGTTAGCTGAACCCCTTTTGTATTTCTTTCTATCTGCGGCCTATGTTAAGATTTGTATTGTAATTACGAGAGAATGAGAAACTTGGTAAGTTACATGTATTCGCTGCAAAAAGCTGGCAATCATTTCGAGGCAAATTAATATAGAAAGTTGGTGATTTTGTGCCAAGGAAGTATATGCAAGAAGGTTGTCGGTCATCTGTCTCACCTGCGAAGCTAGAAACTTTATTATCGAAGTTATTTGATTGGTGATTATATGCCAAAACTTTTTACACCTCTTCCTGGTTATGTCACTAACCAGTAAGCACAATCATTTTCTTTATATAACTGAAATGATAAGTGTCAAGTTGATGTCGACTGTATAGAGCTGGTCCTAATGGTGTCTTCATCTATCCACACACTTCAACTAATCTTAAATAAATGAGGGAGTCTCACTCGTATTCTAGACGTTAGATGTAGGTTGAAATGCTTCATGGTATAGAAAGTCAATAAGAGTTGAAGACTGGTCAATTTGTAACTTATTTTCTTTGTCTTAATTGGTAATAATCTAGTTAACTTGTTTGACTTTGTTTTTACCTGTTTGTAATCTTTCTTTTTTGGCACCTCTTGTATGCATTATATGATTTTGCCAAATAGTTATGTCATTATACATATTCTATTTAATTTTGCATACTCAAGTGCTTCTGTTATGGGTAAACATGCAAAACACTCGGGTTATATCGTTGACCTGATAAGATACTGTATGATTTCTCTAACCAATTTAACATATTTGAATATCTGAATTCTGACGTAACTAATGTTGGAGAAAACGAAAATCTCCTGTTGTCCATTTTTTTTGAATATATAATTAGAATAAGTATCAATTCATTTCAATAAAGAGCTTCAGACGTTGTATCAGTGAAATTTACACTTTTGGTGACTTTCGACCCGTTCGACTCAACTTCTTTTTTTTTTTTTTTTTTTTTTTTTTTTTTTAACACGCTATTCCCTTTTTTGCGCAGCTTTGTTTCGGTAATTATAATTTATTTTTTTTTGGACACGAGCCTAGTATATTGCGGTTTAAAAAACAATAGCAAGACACCTGATCAAAATATAGACTATTTTGGTAATTATCTTTTCAAGAATGAATTTGCTCAAGTGATTAGATTACCAAATAAGCTCGTTACAAAATGAAAAAGTATGATTATCATGTTCGGAGGGACATACTGCTAACTGTGACCCGATAACCTTGACATTACTTCTTGTTATTATGTTAGTTAAAACCTTAAGGACCAAAGATGTTAAAATGAAAGTCTACAACCGAAATTCAGTTATGTTTGTTAAGATTCGGTTGGGACATGGTGAAAGGTTGCAACGCTTCACATGCAGCGTTTCATAACCTTATATATATGTATACATGTATTCGAATAAAGGGTTAATCACAATAGACAATATTTACATTACTTATTCAATTCTTTACTTTGCAACTTATTATCAATCGATCTAGTTATTAGGGACAACAATTGGCATCAAGAGCAAGGGTTTCAATCATTCCATATTCGACACATACAAACCACATCGAGACGCCAAGAAAACAAGACGCAGGAGAAGATAGAATTCAATTCCATCTTTGAGCGACATTAGTTTGTTTTTCTTTATTCTTCCAAAGAAACAAACTTCATACGTTGAATAAGGAGACGCGTAGAGAAGATAGTGCACGATCCAATTTACGTAGGGGTTGCAAATCGTTGGAACACCAAACGAATCTGGTGTTGGGGAAGAAAGACCGAGGAGACTTTGTGTGAAAGAAAAACGAAACAGAACCGGTTGGAGAAGGAGATACACACAAAGCATTAACGTTTGTTGCAACAACAAAAACGTATACGTTGGAGAAATCACAAGGAGGAGCGTGTGGAGTAGAGATACAAAGCAACAACGTTGGAAGAGAAAACAAGTCGTACCGACTGTGTTTTTCATTGGAACGAATTCAGAAACAAAATCTGTTTTGATTCGTAGTGTTACCAATTTTTGGTAAACAAACGTTGTGTGAAAAAAAAAAACAACACACAACAAGGAAGATAACGTGTAAGTGGTACAAAAGGAGGAAACAAATTCGTTAACCTGCGCATCGAATTCAAACAAAACAAGAAAGAATTCGACAACATTTAAAAAAAAAAAAAAAAAAAAGGTTATAGTTAACGAAGAGTTTTTGTTTGATTTGGAACAAATTAAAACAAGTGTGACAAGAAGGAATATACATCACGTTGAAAAAAAATAATTCGACAACAATCATTTGAAAAAATTAGGCCGAGAAGTTTTACTTTGTAATCCAAGACAAACTCAAAGATACCGAGAGTTTTGGAGGAAGAAAGCAAGTCGAATTGCAAAACCAAAAGGGCAACCAGGCATAAAAATCTCAAAGGATTAAGGCGCGGACATAAGGAAACAAGTTGGTGACCGTTAACAATAAACAAATCAAAAGGAATACATCTAGTATTCAAGTCGAATCCTAACAAGGTCACAAGTTTCAAATTATAGTTTTTCATTTACATTAGTTTTAGTATAGATATTATTGTTTATACTACTAGGAATTCCCGAAAAACTATTTATTGATCCCGTAGCACTTAAGAATTGCCTATAACTTATATTCCACACTAAAACGATACCACTACAAATTCCCATACACATACACATAGAAGGTGAAGATTATAAACACTTTCAATATGTCGGGCGAAGATTTAAATATCAACAATAACAATAACAACAACAACAACAACAATAACACTAATACCGTGAAACCCATAACACCTATTGCACAATACCAATGCCCTAAGTTGAAAAATACAAATTACACTGTATGGGCGATACAAATAAAAGTTATACTAGAAGCACACGGTTTGTGGGAAACAATAGAACCTAAAATCGACACGGAATTAGACGATAAGAAAGACAAGGCAACAATAGCTTTGTTATATCAAGCGTTGACAGAAGATATTATATTACAAGTAGCAACTTGTAAGACGGCCAAGGAATTATGGGAATCTTTGAAGAAGAGACACGTTGGACAAGATAGGGTGCAACAAGCACGTCTACAATCATTGATGATTGGATTCAACTCACTTCTAATGAAGGAAGATGAGACGGTGGATGCATTTGCTGACAAGTTAAACAGCTACGTCATGAAAGCAAAAGAACTAGGGAAAACACTAGATGAATCACTTGTAGTTAGAAAACTACTAGACTCCACACCTGATAGATTCATCCAGATAGTAGCATCCATAGAACAAACGAGTGATCTAGACGACATTACCCTAGATGAGATCACTGGAAAACTGAAGGCATTTGAGGAAAGAATAAAACTCCGGAAAGGAGTACAAACTGAAAACCAGGACAATTTACTATTCGCACATGGTGAACACTCAGGAAAAGGGAAGCGATTTAGTAAACGTGGAGGTAAATCAAACTATTCACGAGGAAACTGGAAAAATAACAAACATAGGAACAACTCACAAGATAGAAACTCAAGTCATAAAGAAAACCCAAATAGAAATTCAAATAAACCAGATTTGAGTAATGTGAGATGTTTCAAGTGTAACAAACTTGGACACTTTCAGAATAAGTGTAGATTGAAATCAACAACTCACGAACAATCAAACCTTATCTTAGAAGATGATGAACCATCACTCTTAATGACCATGCACGAAACTGAACACGAGGAAGTGTTGTTGAATGAAGGCCAAATTCAACCAGGGAAATATGCTTCCAAAGATGAAAGCATATGGTACTTAGACAATGGTGCAAGTAACCACATGACGGGAACTAAAAGTCATTTTAGAGATATAGATGAAAGCGTAACAGGAAAAGTACGTTTTGGAGATGGATCGTATGTACAGATAATGGGTAGAGGGTCTATACTGTTAGGTTGTAAGAACCAGGAACAGAAAGTAGTATCTGAAGTATACTACATACCAAACCTCAAGAGCAACATACTTAGTCTAGGACAACTCACTGAAATAGGTTGTAAGGTCATTATGGACGGAAACAAGCTGACTTTGTATGATATAAACAAGAAATTGTTGATGAAGGTAGAACGATCTAAGAATCGACTCTACAAGATCCAGTTACAAATAGACACACCTATATGCCTCTTAGCAAATGTAGATAACCAAGCATGGTTATGGCATGCTAGATTAGGTCATCTGAACTTTGATGATATCAACAAGATGACTAGAAAAGGTCTAGTAAATGGAATCCCCAGAATAACTCATGCCGGACAGATTTGTGATGCATGTTTATTAGGAAAACACAGTAGAACACCATTTCCAAACCAAGCCAAATTCAGATCAAAAAACCCGTTGGATTTAGTATATGGTGACCTCTGCGGTCCCATTACTCCAGAAACACACTCAGGCAAGAAACTAATATTCTTGTTAGTAGATGACTGTACACGTTTTATGTGGGCTTACTTTCTGACCTCGAAAGATCAAGCCTTTAGTACATTCAAGGAATTTAGGCTGAAAATAGAAATGGAGTTGAAAATTAAAGTGAGAATGCTAAGGACAGATAGAGGAGGTGAATTTACATCAAATGAATTCACCAAATACTGTAAGGACAATGGGATAGCACGACAATTGACAGCACCATACTCACCACAACAGAATGGAGTAGTGGAGAGAAGAAATAGGACCGTGTTATCGACTACAAGGAGTATGATGAAAGCCATGAAGTTACCCTTAACTTTTTGGGCGGAAGCAGTGAGACATGCCATATACATACTCAACAGGGTACCTACAAGAGCCCTGACTGACAAAACACCATATGAAGCACTCTACAATAGAAAACCTAATCTGGAAAACCTAAGAATATTTGGATGCACAGCTTATGCAAAGATAACAATACCTCACTTAAAGAAGCTGGACGACAGAAGTATACCATTGGTTCACTTAGGAGTAGAGGAAGGATCAAAAGCATGTAGGCTGTATGATCCAGTGACACAGAAGAAACACGTCAGTAGGGATGTTAAGTTTATGGAAACAAAACCGTGGGATTGGAATAAGGAGGTAGTAGATACAGAAACACAAGACACATTTTGGGCTAGTTTTGTGGTCAATGGAGTTGACAACGAAACTACACCAGTCAACACAACTATCAATGAGAATATTGATGACACGTATCAAGAACCAGATGCAATACCAGATCCCGTTACACCACAAACATACACTTATCACCCTGACTTAAATGAAGAATTAGAAGACACCGTCAGTTCGTTGGAAACCTCTAATGAAAAATATGATCATAGGCCAAAACGAGGCGAAAGAGGCTTGGCTGAAATCTATGAAAGAGCACAACAAGTAGAAACACCTAGCTTATTTTTCATAGAAGAAGAACCTCGAAATTATAAGGAAGCATCAAAAGATAAGAAATGGATTGAGGCCATGGAAATTGAATTGGATTCAATAAATAAACAATACATGGATTCTTAGTACATTGCCAGAAAACCAAAAGGCAATCGGACTCAAATGGGTTTTTAAAACCAAAAGAGATGCTCAAGGAAGGATCACAAGACACAAGGCTCGTCTAGTAGCAAAAGGATATGTACAAGAACAAGGAATAGACTTCGATGAAGTATTTGCCCCAGTAGCTAGGATAGAAACAGTACGGTTGATATTAGCACTAGCAGCATACCATGGTTGGCAAGTTCATCACTTGGATGTAAAATCTGCATTCTTACATGGAGATTTAAAGGAAGAAGTCTACGTAACACAACCTGAAGGGTTTGTACAGCCAGAAAATTCAGGGAAAGTATACAAGCTTATCAAAGCTTTATACGGTCTAAGACAAGCACCTAGAGCTTGGAATGTGAAGCTTGATCAAACTCTAAAATCATTAGATTTTAAGAAGTGTAATCTCGAGCAAGCAGTCTATACAAAAAGAAACAAGAATTCTACGATCATCGTTGGAGTATATGTTGATGACTTAATAATCACGGGCACTCCAAAGAATGAATTAGAATCTTTTAAATCCCAGATGGAAGCGAAATTTGAAATGAGCGACCTAGGATTGCTAGCCTATTATTTAGGGATAGAAGTTAACCAGACAGGAGGAGAGATTACAATCAAGCAGACAGGATATATTAACAAGATCTTGAAGGAAACCAATATGACAGATAGTAATGACACTAAGATACCAATGGATCCCGGTACTAAGTTGGTCAAGGCGGAAGATGGTAACTCAGTTGACGCAACTTACTACAGAAGCTTAATTGGAAGTCTTAGGTATTTACTACACACAAGACCAGATCTTAGTTACTCAGTAGGATTACTCAGCAGATGGATGCAAGACCCAAAGGAACATCACCTGAAGGCAGTAAAACAAGTAATCCGTTACATCAAAGGAACAAAGGAGCATGGCATAATCTACAAGAAAGAAGGCGGCTGCAAAATTACAGGTTACAACGACAGTAGTTATGGAATCAACACTGATCAAGGAAAGGGAACTACTGGCATAGTATTTTACTTTGGAGAGTCACCTATCACTTGGTGTACTAAAAAACAACCGACAGTGGCGCTATCATCATGTGAATCAGAATTTATGGCGGCTACTGCAGCAGCATGTCAAGCTTTATGGTTGAAAAGATTACTTAGTGAATTAACTGGAAGTGAAGAAAAGAAGATTACGTTGAAAGTAGATAACGTTTCAGCAATAGCACTTGTGAAGAACCCAGTTTTTCATGGAAGAAGTAAACACATCGACATTCGATACCATTTCATTCGAGAATGCTTGGAGAATGGACACATCATTGTAGAACACGTCAGCGGAGAACTACAGAGAGCAGATATACTAACAAAGGCTCTACCAAGACTGAAGTTCACAACGATGCGGCAAATGCTCGGAGTTCAAGACTTATCAAGAAGCAACGATCAAGTTTAAGGAGGAGAATGTGACCCGATAACCTTGACATTACTTCTTGTTATTATGTTAGTTAAAACCTTAAGGACCAAAGATGTTAAAATGAAAGTCTACAACCGAAATTCAGTTATGTTTGTTAAGATTCGGTTGGGACATGGTGAAAGGTTGCAACGCTTCACATGCAGCGTTTCATAACCTTATATATATGTATACATGTATTCGAATAAAGGGTTAATCACAATAGACAATATTTACATTACTTATTCAATTCTTTACTTTGCAACTTATTATCAATCGATCTAGTTATTAGGGACATACTGCTAACACCTTTACTAATTTGCTATCAAATAACATTAGCCCTAATTCATAAGCACAAACAACAACAATTTCAATCAAACTAATTACAACTACATATGACCATATACAAGCAAATGCTCCAAGATTACCTGAAACCGGCATATATAATAATCACTCCCAAACATTTTCCTCAAAGTCTCAATCGGCTTCTTAACCGGATTCCTAGGACTAAACACAACACTCATATTAACCAAAGCCTTAACTCTATCAGGCCTCAACAAACAAAAATACCAAGCAATCATAGCACCCCAATCATGACCAACATCAGATTCTTAAACCTTAAGTTTTGGAATGTCAATGAGTATGAGAATTGTACCCTTAACTATTTAAGATTCGAATCTTAAAAATAAACCTTAAGTTTTGGAATGTCAATGAGTATGAGAAGGCACTGGGCCAACTCGAAAAAATATGTGTTCCCATCATTGCAAAACTTGTCTAAGTAACATTCACTTATGGAGGAGAATGGGTTGCAGTTTCATGGGATAACGCGTTACATTCTTTTTTCTGCTAAACCACCAGAAATTATATACTAGTGTTTTTGCATTTCAGTTATTATTTGGGCTTTTGTTTTACTCTGAGCATTTCAATTTCAACTTGTGTGTCAGTGAACGGTCAAATGATACTATATATGTCACTCCGATTTTGTATTCATATCGTTTATTTTCACATCTTTTACTCATTAATATGTGGAACGGACAGGAATGTTACATGTAACATTCCTGTCCGTTCCACATATTGTGTTTGCACACATCAGATTCTCTAGCTCTCTTCATCATGGTTGTGTATGTCAATTATAAGAGTTCTTTTGCAACAAAAGTCTAGTTCGTAGATTGAGAGCGGAAGAGATGACAAGATTATTCCACTATAAGCTGGACTGTCCTCGAGAGTGGGCAAGGTGGGCAATCACCCAGCGCCCCTAAATTTATTAGGGCCCCAAAATCTGTATTCTCATAAGTGATGCTAAAAATTTATGTAAATATGAATAAACGCTAAGAAATTTTTTATAAGTATGTTTGAAGAATGACATTTTTACGGAAATTATTCTCATTGCATATTTGAAAAAGAAGACACTTTTCGTTTAGCTTCTACTTTAAGGCCCAGTTGTTAGTTTCCGCACAGGGCCTCTAAAAACTCGGGAACGGCCCTGATTCAGAGTACAGTCACAAACTCGTATAAGCAGCTACTTCCTCATCATTGAGTGTTGTTCCCTTATTTGTGACTTATGTTACAAATAAGTAGACAACTCACAATTTCGGCTATTTAGATGTTTGTAATGATAAGCATTTTAATGAACAAACATGAGGTATACTTTTCAATGATTAATTCTTGATTGGAAATGAATCAAAAGAATTACAAAGTGTGTTGCAAAATACACACTTAATTAAAATGACAATAAGATGCTCTCTCACCAGACAAAATATGACTAACGATAGTTTGTAAGTGAACTCTTGACTCTCTGATTGGATCATGGAGTACAGTGACTTCAAATTGAGAGTAAATGTTTTTAAATGTTTCAATGATATGGAAGATACAGCATGTACTTCGACCAACACTCTTTTGGCAGTTGTACGAGGATGTCACGTGAGGGTCTTTTGACGAGTCAAGCATTCAATGCATAAGTACATCTTCCATTTAATGCTTTTGTTCTTTGAAGAATGCAAATGCATGTTTATTGTTTGTTACAAATTCGATATTACAGTTTGAAGAATGTAAGTATTCTTAAGATTAATTGTTGTAATGTAGGTTTACTTGAAAAACTGGGAGGATGCATTGGGCGACTCGTCAACAATTAAGACTTAAGAATACTTACATTCTTCAAACTGTAATATCGAATTTGAAGAATGTAAGTATTCTTAAGATTAATTCTTAAGAATATAAGTTCTACCTACTAAGACAGAGCTATATGAGCAAGACATGAAAAATTGGGAGGATGCATTGGGCGACTATTTCTTCGAAGAAATATGTGTCCCATCAGTGCAAAACTTGCCTAAGTAACATTCACTCAGGGTGGAGAAGGGACTGCAGTATCCTGGCATGCATGTGTTCTTTTGTTGGACTTTTGTTCGACTTTGGGCATGTTGTGTATCCATGATTTATCACGTAATAGTTTATGTATGTTAATTTCCCTTTACATTCTGGGTTATGGGCTTTTAAGTGTGATGGTTTCATTAGTATTTTCATTGTATTCATCATCATGTGTTCTTTTGCTTGCTCTGGGACCGACCATGTTCAATTTTTATTTTTATTTTTTAATTCAAACATTTTAAATAATTAATTTAAAATTCATTAAAAATAAAAACATTACAATACTAAATAAAAACATTGATATATTTAAAATAAAAAGATACGAAATAGATAAATGATAAATCCTAATCTGAATGCTCCCCGCATGCAGAATCATACGAGCGAAACATTCCTCGTCTAGCAAATTCCTCGATGCGAGCCAAACGTTCCTCGTCTAGCAAAGGTTGCCTAACAAATCTAGCAGACGAACTTGATGCACCTACACCATCGGTTTTGTTCTCCCGATAGCTCCAATTGATTTTGGTGTTGATGTTGTTGAACACACCCCCACAACATGTCAGCAATGGTGTCAACTCTTCTCACCTCCTGCGTAGTATTTGTTGAACACACCCCCACAACATGTCAGCAATGTTGTCGTTTTTGCGGGCTTCATCCATCAAAAATTTGTCGATCACAGCTTTTCGTTCAGGCGTAATGTCGTTGCAAATCGTGTATTTTTCTCTCATACGTTGCTTCTCTGCCCTTTCCTGATCAAACAGATTGATAACGTTTATAACAGCGTTTTTTCGAGCCTCATCGTCTTCTTCACATTGTTTTTTAACGTACATTTGCATATCTTCAACGGAATGGAAGAGACGACAAGCCATAATAATTTTGTGTTGAGAAGTAGTTTGAGATTGAATTGTGTGAAATGAGATTTGTGGATTGAAGTGTGTTAATATGTTGTGTATTTATAAAGTAGTTTAAAAGATTTTTTTTCAACCGGTACAAAACAGCTAGAAAGCACAAGGTTTTATTTGTGAAAATGTCGGTCGCTCCCACGACCAAGTAAAAAAAAAAAAAAAAACGATCGAATCTCCACATCGACTAAGTCGATCGTGTGTCCTTATTGGGGGCAGCCTTAGAGCCAGGGCCATTGGACAGACTATGATCGTTCAGGTGCTTACAAGATATATCATCATCATGATTATTTGTGGATTTAGAGCGAAAATAATGACAATATTATTGCACTATGTACTAAGATATACCTTCACGTTGATATCTGTCAAGGTGATCATCAAAACAACCTATTCAAATTGCTCAACATAAGTTTAGAATTTCATAAATTATTTATTATTTTGTGTTATGTGCCAACTACAAATGCCTTCAATAACATAACAATGCATGCTACAACTACATTTGGAAGATGGAATCATTTGGTGTAACAAGACCCAAAAGAGATGATCATCAAAAAGATAACCAGGAAAACACTAGTTATCTGGACTGGTGATGAACTCATAAACAACCACCGCATCTCCTTGGGGCATCACCTTGTTTTTATCAAACTCGCGCACTTTATCCACCACATCAAAACTGCTCTGAGACTCCACACCAGTTGCACTCATGGAACCTGCCAGCAACAAAGTTAATAGGTTAATGAGATCTTGTATGATTAGTGAGTAAACACTAGAGATGGCAAGATTGGTGGTTCAAAACAAGTATGGGTTGAAGTTGGTCAGATTCTAAGATAGTCGAACCAGGCGGGATCCATCTGACCATGTTTTATTAATTACTAATTTGTCAGTTATCACTGCAAAAGTGATATAACCTTCCAATAAGAACGATTTAAAAGGCTGTACACATTAATGTACACTTCAGGCGATTTTAAACCAAGTGTGAGATAAAAGCCCCAATCACATTCATAATTTAATGGATCAAAATCAGACCCTTTGTTGGTAAATGATAACTAGATAAAACCCACTGTTCGAAAGAAAGAAAAGAATATATGGATCCTATCGCAATACTCAGAATGGGAATACATCCTATTACAATCGAATGATAGTTAATATAGACATAACAAATTGTTTAGCTTGATACCAGCTCTTACCTCTTATGCTGGGCTGTTTCTGAAGAAAGGATGATCAAGAGCTTCTCGAGCAGTGATGCGCTCTGCAGGATCAAACTTTAATAACCCATGCAGTAGATCAACAATAGATGATCTTGTACCTCCAACTGAAACACACTGCGATATAATATTCTGCAATGTAAGAGGACACAGAGTTAATTTCTAAGGCCCAGAGATGGAATGGTTAATGGTAAAGACTTACAAATACAACCATTCTAAACCTAAAAGTTAAAATCCTTTCATGTTCAACAGAAGAGAATACTTGGCCACCTGATACAGAAAAGGAATTTTTTTATATTCTGTTTTCCATGTGATGAATTGATCATCAAACTTTTGTGTTTTACTTTTAGATGATGCTATCAGAAACAACAAAATTTATTCATCTACACTAAATGTAGTGTTTTTTTGTTAAAAGAACATGGCTTGTTAAAGAATACTTAAAAAGTTTAGTTTTGAAAATGTATAGCATATAAAAAGGAAACCAGAAGAAGGAAAACCTTCAGCCGGTCTAGCTTCCTCACAGCGCGAATACTCTCCCTAGAGACTGCACCCTCAGGCCAGTTTAATCTTGATCGTCTGAAGTATTTCTCCGCTCCCCGACTGTTATAACAAGTAAAAAGAAAAAGATTGATTATAGCGTGCATACTGAATGAAACGAAAGTAAGACAAGTAATGCATTATTGATGAGCTTTTATTCTAGATCTTTCACGCTGCTTTTACAAACGAAAACTGAAAAACTGAACACAAAAACTGTCTTTCAACCACCAACCTTTTAGAAGCCAAATTTATAGGACTTTCGTAAACATTGTTTACAAATCATAACCTTGATTTCTGACTTTATATAATGGTTATTTCAAGGGAAAAAAATTAAAAATAAAAATAAAAATAAAAAATACAGCTGAGTGTTTGAGGAAATTGATGTTTGATTACGTTTCTCTTTCTTTAGCTTACTCGCCAAATGTGTATTTACATCGTTATCAAGCAAAAAACTTTATTATTCTACATGACATGTAGTGTAAACAAACAAGCTACAATTAAGCCAAAGTAGAGCTCTTACTTGGCTTTCCGAGCCATATGCTCTGGTAAAGGTCCCAGTACCCTCTCCATCATTGCCAGATGTTCTAAGTTCTCATGAGTCTGAAACAAAGCTTCACCCTGAAAGAGTACATCACCTGTTGTAATCACGAAGATTGATATGGTATGGCTTTAACAGGAAGAAGAAAAGAGAACAAACCGAGCATAGTTCAACAAGTATACAGCCAACACTCCACATATCACATGGGTAGCTCCATCCAAGGCCTGAAATGATAATAAACCCACATATGAAAAAAAAACAAGATGAAATGCAGACAACTTTCTTATACAAGGAAAGCTCAATCTAATAAAAAATAATCTGCAAAGTTTAAACAGATTAGAGTTACAAAGATCTATCAGCTCAAATGACATTTAGTAGAGAAGCCCACTTAGAATACTCAAATTGCCATTTATAAGGAGGTCACACATATAAAAGGAACATTGCAGGCTGCATAACATAGAAACACGTGCTCATGCCTATTAACACAAAGAATCAAGAAAATAATTCTTCTCTCATCGAAATAATAGTACAAGACACCTATCAAAGAACTCCTCAAGCAATGCACTGTAAATGGTCCATTACGACACTACCAAAATGGAAATGCTTCACAGTTTCAATTCATCTACCTACATCGCAAGGTGGCACCTCGTGTATATACATAAACAAAATCAAGAAGTCTCTGCTTGCCAACAACTAGTTACCTAGAATAACCTCAGGTGCTCGGTAGTGTCTTGTAGAGACAATGGAGCTATGATTTTGATCATCATAGGCAGTACTGCCAAAATCAATCAACTTAATCTCACTCGACTTTGGCAAACATCTAAAATGTGATTCTCCCTGTGAAGTCCTCTGCAACATTTCAATAAATCACTTTAAAATATTTTGAACCAATCCACCAGCTGTAAAATGGTTCAAAGTTTCAAACCGCAAGCAGTTATCTACCTTGTAGCCAGGAAGCTTCAAGTAATCAGAGGATACAAGAAGTATATTTTCCGGCTTCAGATCAGTATGGATTAGGTGTAAACTATGCATATCTGCCAAGTATTAAATAACAAAGATATGTTACCCAAAAGATTGTAATAATTCTTAGTTACCCACTGATGACCAAAAAAATGACAATAAGAGTTCACTCTCGAGCCAGTTAGAATATGAACATGAGGGATGAGAGATACAGTAAGGCCAAGAATAATCTACACACATGCTACAGATTCCAAAAGCTGACGTCCAATTTCACGAACAAGATCCACAGGGAATGGGCAGTATTTATTTCTCTTTAGAAAATCAAATAAACTTGGTCCAAGCTTCTCAAAAACCTGATCACCAGTGAAATGCGTTCAAAGGAGATTGTGTATCTAGTGATAGTACTATGAATGAAGATCACATGGAGAGAACAAATCTTAAAAGCCTCTGTAAATTTATATTCCAACAAGCATCACATTAACTAAAAACACATCATCAGCAAGTAAAATAATGGAAGTAAAGGAAATTTCTAAAACAGCGAGAAACTAGAATGCAAGATCACGTAGGGAAATATATCAAAATGCATACATTTATAGGATTGTCGAACGGAAGAAACACCAGAACCAAGTTATTAAGAGACTTACTATGCATATATGATTGCGATAATCAAACCAATTCCGGATCTGCACACAGCTGCACAAATAATTAAGCAGAAATATTAAACAATTATCGCAAATGAACCATAAAAGCCTAACGCAGGGTGAAAGAAACATACCGTGATCTGCCTTTATCATTCTTGGCAAGTTGTTCAAGTACATCAACTTCAATCATTGCCGCATCGCGATACTTTCTTATGCTTCGGACTACCTTGATTGCTACATATTCGCGAGTTTGACGATCCCAACATTCCAAAACTCGACCAAATGTGCCTACAGCACTAGCAATTTGCTGATACCCACAAAAGAAGAAGATTCATAAAAATATAAGATTTTGCAGACAGCTGACACTTTACTGCTAACCTTCACCCATCTTGCTCAGTATTTTATCTGAATGAGAAGATAAATAAAAACCAACAGTCAGTTGCTAGATAAATAATAAAAATGATAAACAAAGAGTCAGTAAATGAGCACGTCATGACAATACTGTACTGATGGACCCAGGCATAATAACAGAACTGTTAACAGAAGACATTCAACTACAAGACAAGTTAGAAAATAGGAACGATGGTTGGCTGTGAGTCACGGTCAGAAGCTATAGTATTTCCAATTTTGGACTTTAGAGCTGATAGTATGTCCAATACTAAACTTCAACCTTGGACATACAATCAGCTTCTAAATCCTTGGTAACCAGTCCTACATCTTTCGTATCTCCCGCTTCCTTGATTTTCAAGTAAAGATATATCTCATCAACTACAAGTAAATCCTCATTTTAGTGCTCCATTATTTCTCACACAAATATATATATTGATTTGTAAAACTTAGAATGTGATACGATCACGACATGGCATGAGCATAAGATTTGTCACGACATGCGTCTGTCAATTCCGAAGTGGCTCGAGCGGCAGTATACCATCACCTAAAAAATTTAAGAAATTGCATGAGTGATGGTTTTGTCAATATTGAAGAAGCACTCTCACTGGTGTGTGATCATTCCACCTCGAACGGCTACAAAGGTAGTTGTGGTGTTCAAGAATGGCAATCCTAAATTGATAGAGACTTGGTATCTTCATCTATGTCCATGACTAAAAAATCGATCATGAAAAAGAAATTCCAACCTTCAACCATAGCTCCTCCACAACTCGAGTGGCCATATAACATAAGCATTCGCCAACATGATGCTCATGGTAGTAAGTAAACATAACTTCTAACCAAGTCACTTAGGGGATGTTTGGTACACATGAATAGAAAGCTGAGAAAGGGAAAAGAGGTTGATTCTCATGTTTGTTTGACATAAGAATGGAAACAGGGAATTAAATTACCATTCTCATTCCCCCATTTTGTTTCTTTAAAAAAAGAGGAGAAAGGTGGAGAATGAGAATTTTAGAAGGGCTCTTTCTCTCTATCCATTCTCTAGTGAATGAAAAAATCACGGACAAAAATTCACGTTTTTTATTTTATTAACGTTTTTTTTTTCTTAATTCGCGTTTTTTTAATTCACGTTTTTTTTATTTCGCGTTTTTTTTCTTCGCTTCATTCGTTTTCGCCTGTTTTTATACGTTTTCATCTGTCTTCTTTCGTTTTCATCCGTTTTCATACGTCTTCGCCCGTTTTCATACGTTCTCGTCTGTTTTCATACGTTTTCGTCTGTTTTCGTCCGTTTTCAGACGAGTTTTTACGCTTTCATAAAAAAAATATGAATAAAAAAGAAAGACAAAAAGACAAGAAAAAAACATGGACTTAGGTAAGCATCAAAATAAGAGTAAGCATTTAAATTTTTCTCTAATTCGTAACATGTAAAAAAACCCTATAGCAGAAAATTATACAAATATTGATGTGTATATACTAGTGTTTGTAAATCAGGTTTTAATTGCTTATCCTCTACGTGTATATACTAGTTCGATCATGAATATTATACAGTATCCATCTTTTTTATTAGTTGTGTTTAGTGCAATGTGTAAGTTGTAGAAATATGTTTTTTTTTTTTTTTTTTTTTTTGTCATTTTTGTTTCATCGTAGAGATGATATAATATATTTTTATATGACAAAAAACTTGAATTATGTTTGCATAATTGTAATTATGTGACCTGATATCGTCAAATAATCAACGTAACTAAAAAACCTGAAAATATATATATTCATTCTTTTATGTACCAAACAAAGGAATTGATTCTTTAATCGATTCTGACACTCTATTCTTTATTTTTACCAAACACTAGAATCCATTCTCTTTATATCAGACTCATTCTCTTTCTATGCCATTCCATTCTCCAATGCATTTCCATTCTTTGTGATTCAGTCGTACCAAACGTCCCCTTAAGGAATGGGTGAAGAATCACATATACACCGTCAAGATCTGCTAGTGCATTGTGCACTTCCAAATTCCCACGTGACAGGGGAGGGCAAAACTTATGAGTTCACTCTTTCTTACACACAACGTAGTTCTCCAAAATCCTAATAATACTTTTAGTGCTCCCTACCTCCTAACCATAGTCTAAAAATAAATCCACGGAACATATGGAACATAAAATTTATTCCAAATAAATGGTTATATATATCCTATGCTAAGAAAACTATCCATACATGATTTTCTTATTTCTATATATATTAACAATACATATATTGATCTAAAGCTTCTAGGTACAAGCACCAAAACACACTTTTTGATCGCAGGTTTTCAATGGCAAAAGCTATGGTTTTTATGTGTCTTTTAAGTCTTGTGTTGTTCAATCAACGACATGTAATCAGTTGAACGATGTTGCTTCTTCAAAAGAAGATCCTTATGCAACTAGGCCTATTTTTAAGATATCACAAAATGGCAACGAAACATGTAAGTTCTTGATAATCCCAAGATATTCAGTTACATGTTCCTCCTTCATAGTCTTCCTTAATGGTTCGAGATACAAATGTTGATAAGTTCAGAAACTACACGAAATTTAATATCCTTCCTTTCCTCTTCTATCGTTTCTTTCGCACCTTTTTGGTTCTATTTGATATTGCAAGTGATATATACCTAAAATGCTATTTGAGTTGTATATATATATTTTTTTTAAATCTTCAAAAATCTCACATCTAAACCCAGGCCCCAAGGGGCAAGGAACCCTTTATCCATTCGGTGCTCCTTACCCTTTAACATCTACGTTACATATACACACGGTAGCTTAATCCATCCCAAAACAATTACGTTTCTAAACACTTTTTCAACCATAACACCTTAGTCCCTATAGCAAATTTAATACAATTAACATAAAACGCAACAATATAACAAAAAATAAAAGCTCAAAAGTTAAAAACTCACATCTTGGAGTCAAATTCTCTCCTAAACTATACATATAATGCCCATCACGATCATCTTCGCGTTTCGGCGGCGACACGTGTCCACTTCTGACATGCTCCCGTACTTGATCCTAAACAAATTCAAATCTAATCATAACAAACAGCAAAAAAAAACAAAAAAATATACATATTTATCAAAAATCAACTAAAAAACCTCTTGATGTTGTCGTTGTTCAGGTGCAACGTCCCATGCCAGACGACGTCGTTTGGTGGTGGTGTGTTGATGTTGCTGGTCCTTATCTTCAACCATTGAAACCATATGTGATTAGATTGAGGTGAATATTGGAGTATGTTATAATGAATTGATTATTAGGGTTTGTGATGAATTTATAATTTGGGGGGTTTTGAAGAGATGGGTGTGGAGTGAGTGTGTGTATTGTTACTTACCACGTGGGTGTGTTGTGTTGACTGGCTCGGATTCGGGTTTGGGCTTCGTAAAACCGGAGTTTTATATGTTTGGTGTTACGTTAAAATTAAGTGCGGAAACGAGTTGAGCCGTTCGTGAAAAGTTCGAGATTAGATCGGATCGGATCGATAAAATGTTGAATGAATCGAGCCTAAATGAGCCCGAGCTTTATACATAATCAAATTCGACTCGAGCTTTATATATAAAGCTTGATTAGACTCGTGAGTCTAAACGAGCCCTAAAAATATATTGGTATATATATTTTTCCATATATATAAACCTATATATATAAACCTGTATAAATGAGTTAAAAAAGTAAACGAGCTCAAGCCTAGTGTGATTAACAAGCTTTCGAGCTTTATTTTATTCGACATGTTATATAAGTTAGTCGAGCTTCTGAAAATTTTCACGAGTCGAGCTCAAGCTCAAAATATGAGACTCGAAATATTTATATGTATAAACAAGTCGAGCTCGAGTCCTGCTTGTTTCCACCCAAGCTCAAGCTTTATATGTATAAACCGCTATACTTTATCAAAATAGTGGGTAGGTTAAACTACAAGTGATACCCTCTATGTTTTTGTTTTTTTATTTTTTTTTTTTTTTTTTTTTTGTTACTATTATTGGTACCCTTTTGCCTGCAAAAAGTACAAATATTTTGTATCTTTTAACAACCCCCCCCCCCCCCCCCCCATTGACCTACTGTTTACAGTACAACACAGTTTTTATCAGTTTTGTTCCGTACTTTTTGTCAGTGTAATACTTTTAACTTGTTAAACTTTATATTTTTTTATTCCGCGCTTTTCGTTTCACAGTTTATGATATAAACAAAATTATAAAATTAAAAAAATAATTAAAAAATAAACCAAAAACCATGAGAGGTGTAACTTGTAAAAATGAGGAGTCTTTATAAACTACCCCATATTCATTTGAGTCACTATACAATTTTCTTATCTATTCATATCATTGTACTTTTTACAATGTTTAATTGAGTCATTTTTTTATAATTTACTAATTACTACTTGATGATGTGGCAAATTAGTGTTGTTGAGGCATCTCATGTGGTGTTACTTGTATACGTGGCATAGGGGTGTCCAAAAAAACCGAAGAACCAAAAGAACCGAGGAACCGTACCGGTACCGACCGGGAACGGGACCGTATATTAGAACCATGGTACGGTTCTTGGTTCCTAAAATTTCAAAATTTCGGTTCTCGGGACGGTTCGGGTCGGAACCGTCCGTTTCCGGTACTTTCCCGAAAGAACCGACTTTTATGAAAATATGTAATTTTATAGGGTTTGTTGGGATATTGTGTACATGCAAGTATGCGGCCTTTTAAGAAAATAGAAAAACCTTACCTAAACCTAAAAACTCATAAACATTAACCTTTAATCCATTGATTCCATTCAAAGATTCAAACATCATTCATCAATATGAAAGTAAGTTTTTTCTAAACTGGAATATCGAGTATGCGAATAGCCGCATATCCAATAATTCTGTGTTGCTCAGTAACAACTAGCAAGAAGTTGTAATTAACTATTGGTATTTGTTTTCATTAAACTTAATGATAAAATTCGAGAAACAATTAACGATTATGGCGTCACTGCATGATATATCGTCACCATGTAAGTTATTGTAAGCTAGTCACCATGATTGATATATAATATTCTCAACGAGTTTGCAATTATTTTCATGGATAATGAGTTTGCTATTACCGGAGATATGTTTTTTTTGTTTGTTTGTAAGTCAAGTTGTGGAATACTATTAAGGTTGTCAACTTCTTTCGAAGTTCTACGAACCGAGTACCATAAATTCATATCCATCAAAATATATTTTTTTAACACTTTGGTACTCATGGGAATTACCGAAATTCCCGTACCGGAACCGAGTACCGTACCGGAACTGAACCGAAAAACTTGGGACGGTTCTTGGTTCCATTTTTTTCCTTATTTTCGGTTCTCGGTTCTTTCGGTTCGGTTCCGGTTCGGGACGGTTCTAGTACCATGGACATCCCTAACGTGGCATATATTACTCAACAAACAATAGTGATTAATTTAAAAGTTGAAATAGTCATGTTGACATAAAATGGTATTATCTTCTTTCGTCAATGAACCTTGACCATCAACATAACATACAACCACCATATATAAACAATCACTTATAATTGTCTCTCTACACCATAGCCAACGTTGTGTCGGCCAACAACACTGCCACGCACCATTATTCAAGCCAACATCAGCGCACCCTCCATCGCTGCCGTCGTTCGCTTCTCACCATCGTCATCAAGAGCTACCGTTCAAACTCAAGCTCGGGGAATGGTGCTTTGATATTGCAAATAGTTTTAGAGAGTGAACTGCAAAAAAATGTCCCTCATGCTTTTACAATTATCTTTTTGAAGCATATAGTTCATAGTGCTCATTCTATCGATACTGGGAAATTAAAAAAAAAATGTTTACACTCAGCTTTCATTACGAAAATGTATCACATCAGGATCCGTTGCTCAAACTGAATCACGCCAACGTGACACTTTGTTTCACTCCTTTCATTTATACTGTAAGCGTGATTGTTATAATATATACTTCCTTGACCACTTTAAGACAAATCGATCTTAAGAAGATCATTGCTTACTCCTTAGTGTATATCAGAAAATGCAAGTTTAGCCACTGAAAAGATAAATCTGCAAATTATGTCATTACTATGGTTGTTTGCATGCAAATTGTGTCCCTTGGCCTAACGATCGTTAGAAAATCTCGTTAGTTAATGTTCCAAGTCGGGGTATTTTAGTCATTTCACTATTTACATGGACATAATTTGCAACCATTATAACTTTCACACATTCTCGTCAAACTCATTTAGATCAAAATACACACACTTGAGAACATATTCTAGTGTATTGTTCGTGAAATAGCTCAAGAAATTGATTACTATGGAATTGAGGCTGCTGTTTTACAAGTTATTGGTCAGACTCAACATGCTCTTGTTTATTTATATACATCGATTTAAAAGTATGTTATATTTTGAAAAGTTAACGCAAGTAGTATTTAAAGTGTAATGAATTTTGTTGGAACATGGGTATGGGAAGAAATATGAAAGTACTGATGAGATGAAAAGGAGGTACTCGAATTTCGTCGAGAGTTTGGAGATGATAGCAACGCATAATAGCAAGGGCTTATCATATACTCTTGGTGACAATGGTGAGTTTTCGGTTTTACATTCAAAGGCGTGGTGCTGAATTGATTATTTGATCTTTGTGCTTAAGTGGTATAAGACGAGCCTTGTAACGACTAAGTGTACCATCTACTAAATGATTTTGCCTAAACAACCACATGAAATGAACAATGTTCACGTACTTTGGTCGAGGCACAAGCGTTCAAGTAATGTTTTTAATAAGTGCATTATATTTATCACATATGGCATTGCCAATTAGGATCATAAAAGGCTTCACAATACAATTTAGGTAAAGGAGAATTGGTAGACGTATGTAAATTGAGACGCTTAAGAGGACGATTAGACCCAACATGAAAGCGCGTAACCATTGGGTGAACCGAAACCGGGTTCGGGTTTGCAGGTAAAGGCAGGGTGGTCTGTTGGGCCGTAGGTGGGGCATGTTGGGGCGAGGTAGATTGTTGGGCCAATTATGTTGGATGAGGTGTAGGAGTAACAGTGGATGGACTTAGCAAATTAAATGGACATGGGGTGTCAGTCGAATGTGGATAGGTGAGTTACTGGATTGTTGTTGAGCCTGGATTGGTGTATTATGTAATGTATGAGTGGTATGATGTTCGGGAATAGTAGGGGTAGTAATTAGGTATTGGCAAATTTTGTGATAAATTATGTTAGGTGTATCATCTAAAAGTGTATATGAAGGAGGCGAGGTGGAGGTCATAGAACCAAACGGAAAAGATTTCATCAAAGGTAATATGTCGTAAGAAAATAATTCTATTTGTATTCAAGTCAATACAACGATGCCCACAGTGGTTAGATGGTTAACCCAAAACAATTGAGGGTGTAGCACGTAGTTCAAGTTTATTATTGGCATATAAGTACGGGTAACATAAGCATCCAAAAACACGCAAAAGACTATAATCAGGTTTAGTGGCAAACAATCGTGTATAAAGGACATCATTATTAATAACACTAGAGAGTAAGATATTTAGCAGCTAAACAAACATATTAAGTGCTTATACCCAAAAGTGAGAGAGGGGTGAGCTTGAAAAATTAAGGTTCGAATAAGATTATTAATTGTGCAAATCATTCGTTCAGATTTACCATTTTGTTGGGATATTTTAGGGCAAGAAAAATGAAATTGAATGCCTTTAAATGCAAACATTTTGGAAGGCATGGTTATCAAATCCAAGGATCCAGAGAAACGTTGGTCGGGACGGATAGTCTTATCTTAGTGGCCTGTAAATATACTTGGTCGCAAAGTAATTATACTTACTCGGTGATGACAAACGGGGTCCACTCGAGTTTCTTATGTATACTCCTCAAGGGTCATTCCACTCAAGGTGCACGTCTAGCAAGGTTAGCTTTGAGATTGCATTTTAATATATGTTGTTAAAATTTTGAATTATTGTTAAAGGATATGACATTATGACTACAAGGTATAAGAACTCCAATGGACATCAACATTAATTTAAATGGAATAAATGAAAATTTGTTAGGCGACTATTTGTAGGAATCTGGGAATAGAGTTGATAATGGTTTTAACATTTAGGAGCTTTACATAAGTCAATTTGTTAGGAATTGTTGTAATAGTAGGTTCCTGTTGATAAGGTTCCTGCTGATAGCTTTAGTGTTCCTACTGATAGTGTAGTTACTGCGGATAGTGCAGTTGCTACTGATAGTTAATATTGTTTCTGCAGATATGTAGTTTTCGTATTATTAGAATTTAGTTAGGATATGCATGAGTTAAATTAGGAATAGATAATGCATATCTTTTACGTGTTTTGCAAGCTGCTGAATTAGGGTTTCTTAATAGTATAAAAGAAACCAGCGGCTAGGTTTGATGTACGCTTGTCAATAACATTATTAGCAATTCAATATAGATCCATAGAGGATCAAGTCTTTTGTGTTTATTGTCTTCTTGATTCTTGTGTTTATATTCCGCGTAAACATAAGTCTAGTAAAGGTTCTCCATAGTTCTCTTGTGATTACACAGGTTGACTATACTTTCATTAAGGCTCATAAGATCTACCTAGGACTGATCCAACAAGTGGTATCAGAGCCTGGTGAGAATCTTTCAAAGAAGACACTCTTACTCTCTTTAACAAAACCCTAATCTCACTCTAACAATGACATCATCAAAACATTCTGAATCAGACAATGAGGACAAGCCTGATCCATCCAATGCTCAGTCTACAATTCAGCAGGTTGTTACCACCATGTCCAATAACAATGCAAAGTTTCCCTATCTGAAGAAGGACGAATATGACATATGGGCTATGAAGATGGAGAATTACATCACCAACATGACTACCATCTCTGGAACATTGTTCTAAAAGGCAACAGCAAGAAGAAGATTGGTAGAGATACAGAAGGTAATCTGATCGTTCTACCAGCAACAACAACTGAGGAAGCTATTGCTCTTCAGAAGGAAACAAAGGCTAGGACTACCTTGCTCCAAGCACTTCCAGATGAGCATATGAGTGACTTTCATCATCTTGATGATGCAAAAGAGATCTGGAAGGCCATCAAGGCAAGGTTTGGAGGTAATGAAGAATCTAAGAAGATGAGGAAGTCTATGCTCAAGCAGAGTTTTCAGGAGTTCACAATTTCTGAAGAGGAGGGCATACACAAGGGGTATGATAGGTTTTAGAAAATCTTGAGCCAGCTCAATCAGATGAAGTCCAAACCTGACAATGAGGAATGCAATATCAAGTTCCTTCGTGCTTTACCTTCTTCCTGGAGGCAGGTTTCTCTCACTCTCAAGGCAAAGGGAGGCCTTGATTATATCAGCTTTGATGACTTATACAATAAGCTTAGATCTCTTGAAATTGATATCAAGGGTCATTCTTCTTATACTCCAACTCCAACACACTCAGCGTTTGTTAGTGCTACCAGTGCTAACACAATGGTGTCTTATGCTGAGAGTCCCACTTCTTCATCAACAGCAACAAGAACACACACTTCTTCTACAAGAAAATCAAACTCCAATTCTGTG
Source organism: Chrysanthemum seticuspe (assembly GCA_019973895.1). Taxonomy (NCBI): domain Eukaryota; kingdom Viridiplantae; phylum Streptophyta; class Magnoliopsida; order Asterales; family Asteraceae; genus Chrysanthemum; species Chrysanthemum seticuspe. Next base: position 183,691,581 of record BPTQ01000006.1, read on the forward strand.
ATAGAGGATATGCTTTACTCTCTTGTTGCTGAAACTGAAGACCAACAGCAGTTGGCCTATGAAGATTTTAAACAAGTGGATAAATGGGATTTGGAGAAGATGGATCTCAAATGGCAGATGGCCATGCTTGCTGTGAAAGTCAACAGGTTTGAGAAGGGTTCTGGGAGGAAGTTTAGCTACAAGGGAAGAGAATCAGCCAGGTTTGACAGGAAGAAGATCAGGTGTTTTGAATGCAATGAGGTGGGTCACTTTGTTAAAGAATGCCCAGATAAGAAGGGAAGTGACAGGAGAAGATATGCTGCATTCAAGATCAAGGAAGCTGAGGATCAAAAACCAAAAGCTTTGTTGTCTTTGGAGTCAAGGGTTGACTGGGATGATCATGTGGATGAAGCTTAGGATGAAAATCCTCAGGTTGGATTGGTTGCTGATACTGCTGATGAGTTTGCACTGATGAGCATCACATCTCAGGTACAAAATTGTATTTTTGGTTGTAATGCTAAATATGATGCTCTTAAATGTGAATTTGATGATGTTAATGGCCAATATAAAGAAAGTTTTATTCAGGTTCAGGAATATCATAAAACAATTAAATCTTTAGAAAAACAAAAGGCCTGGTACTAACAAAATCAATTGGCTCTTGAAGAAAGAATTAAGGTTTTAGAGAGGGATTTGGAAAACACCACTAACCAGTTAAAATTCTCTAAGAAAGAATATGTAAAAGTTAATATAGAAAGAGAGGGTCTAAAGGTTAATTTGGAAACTGAGGTAGCTAGACATAAATAGTGGCAAGAACAGGCTAAAAACCTAGATAAACTGTGGAAAAGTTCTATGTCTGTTAAAACTAAGATGGGGTTGGGCTTCCAGGACTATATTGGTCCAGATGAGGTTTATGACCCTAAAGAGTACAGTGTTTTTAATCTTGTCACTGATGAAGAAGAAGATAAATATAGAAAACCTGTTAAATTTGTAAAACTAGGTGAAATGCATTCAGTTCCTTCTTCTATAAATGGTATTGTTAGACCACCGAATCCAGACTCAGACTCAGATGAATCACATATGACCTATGGTCAAAAGTCCAATGACTTATCTGACACTAGCAGTGAATCTAATACTTTTGTCTCTTGTTCTTCCAGTGATAGGACTTCAGAGACCCAGTCTAAAGACTATGCCAGTTGTGATTCAAGTGAAGAGTCTTCAACTACCAAGTCTGCCTCTCCCAAGCCCTTACCAGTTCACCCTGTCCCAAGAGTTGATGTTGATGAACCATCTTCAAAGACAACTTATTTAAGAAACATTTCTTGTTTTGTTGATTATGTTAGAAATAATTCTGATTTTGGTTGTGGTTTGAATAATTTTGTTTGTGATAAGACTATTCCTGCTTTGAACAAGCATTTTAAGAAGAAATCATGTTTTTTTTGTGGTAGTACATTTCATCTTATCAAAGATTGTGATTTTTATGAGAAACAAATGGGTGTTTGTACTAATCAACAGAGATATAGCCCAATATGGAATGATGTGACCAAAATTCTTCTATTTGTTCCCTCTGGAACACATGTGAGGACTGGCAGAACCAATTCTGCTGGTAGACCAATTGCTGCTGGTAACCCAGTTTCTGCTATTAGACCATCTTCATCATGTTGGAGAAGAAATGTTTATAGGCCATTATTCAGACCTACTAGTACTTATTTTCAAAATGGATATAGGCCTATTAATAATGACCCATTGAATAAAAGGGGGGCAAGGTGGGATATTGTTGTTAAGCCCTCAGCAGGTTGCTCTTGGACACACAATAGACCATCATTCATGAAGGGTTCCAAGAACAATAGTGGATCTTATCAATCTTCAGGTTTTTCCCATGTGATCCACAAGGCAGGCCCAAGTCAGTAATGACTTGGGTCTCCATGTATACTAATGTTTTTGTATATCTTTTAACCTGTAGGATGATCCTCATACAAATAAAGATTTAGGTATTGTTGATAGTGGATGTTCTAGGAGTATGACAGGGAATAGAGACCGATCGCATGATTTTGTTTCTATTCAAGGAGGTACTGTTACATTTGGAGGAGGAGATGGTAAAATTACAGGGAAGGGAACCATTAGAACTTCCAAGCTGGACTTTGAGAATGTGTATTATGTAAAACAACTAAGAAACTTCAACTTATTTTCTGTGTCTCAAATCTGTGACAAGAAAAATTGTGTTTTGTTCACTGATATTGAATGTCTTGTACTTTCAAAGGACTTCCAGATACCTGATGACAGTCAAGTTGTTTTGAAGGTGCCTAGGAAACAAAATCTGTATACATTCAACCTCAATGATGTTCAACCTGAAGGTGACTTAGCTTGTTTGATGGCAAAGGCATCCTTGGATGAATCTTCTAAATGGCATAGAAGGATGGCTCATGTTAATTTCAAAACTATAAACAAGCTGGCAAAACATGGGTTAGTTCATGGACTTCCTTCCAAAGTCTTTACTAATGAGCACAACTATGTGGCTTGTAACAAGGGGAAGCAGCACAAGGCCTCCTACAAATCTATTACTGCTTTCAGTACTATCTCAGAGCCTTTGTAGCTTCTACACATGGACCTATTTGGTCCTACATCTATCAGGATCATTGATCACAAGTACTATTGTTTGGTGGTTATTGATGACTACAGTAGGTATTGCTGGGCATTCTTCTTGGGGACTAAGGATGAAACATTTCAGATTCTTCAAGACTTTATTGCCCTGGTTGAGAATCAGTTGAATAAAAAGGTTAAAGCCATTAGGTGTGACAATAGGACAGAGTTTAAGAATGCAAAATTAGTTGAGCTCTGTGCTACAAAGGGGATAAAAAGGGATTATAGTAATGCCAGGACTCCACAACAAAATGGAGTTGCTGAAAGGAAGAATAGAACCCTGATTGAAGCAGCAACATCTATGCTTGCTGATTCGAAGTTACCTACCATGTTCTGGACTAAAGCAGTCAGCACTGCCTGCTATGTTTTGAATAGGGTATTGATAACTCATCCTCATAATAAGACACCTTATGAAATTTTGTCTGGAAAGATTCCTACCATAAGCTATCTTAAGCCTTTTGGTTGTCATGTGACCATCCTTAACACCTGTGATCATTTGGGCAAATTTGAAGGAAAAGCTGATGAGGGTTTTGTAGTAGGCTATTCAGCTCATAGTAAAGCTTACAAGGTGTATAACATCTCTACAAAGAGGATTGAAGAAACACTGAATCTGAGATTTATGGAGGACAAGCCAAATGTTCAGGGAGTAGGTCAAGAATGGTACTTTGATCTTGACTACTTAACTGATCACTTAGGTTATACTCGTTATAAATCTAATCTTTCTGCAGAACCACACGATACTCAAACTACCATTGCAGGTTTCTCAGATGACGAGTCAGATTCAGAGTGTGATGAACAACTTATTGTTGTTCCTTCTTTTCCTACTAACCATTTTTCAGGTACCAAGGACACAGCTTCTTCTGATGTCGCTTCAAGTGATTTAGGGTATGCAGAAGAGCCTGTGAAGCTTCAACGCCAAGAGCATGCAGCAAAGGATGATGCTGAAAAGTATGGTTATGAATTCTCCAAAGAAACAGAGGAACTCTTTAGGCATGCAACTATTCAAGCTCGCAGGAAGTTTGATGCTGCTGATGTATCTGTTCCTGCTGGTAATGTATCTGATCCTACTGGTAATGGCTCAGTTGCTACTGATGGTGATTCTGCTGGTAGTGTTCATGTTCCTTCTGCAAGTGATATTGTTCCTACGATTCCCTCCACTACTCCATCTGTTGATACTTTGGGTTTGGAAGATTCTCCCACCAGATTTTCAAGTCCATATGACTTAGCCAATTCACAAGATTCAAGCTCTGAATTGGATGGCATTCATCATTTGTCAAGAACAGGCATCTTTGATTCCTCTTCCTATGATGATGACTTTGGTCCTACTCTTACTAATCTGGCCACATCCATTGATGTTAGTCCTAATGCAACAAAGAGGATTAACACAGTTCATCCACAATCTCTAATAATTGGTGATCCTCAATCATCTGTGCAAACTAAAAGCAGGGTGAAGAAGACAAATTTTGGTGAATCTGCATTTCTCAGTTAAATTCAGGATCAACATAGGAACAATCATATATACTATCATCATTGTCTATTTGCTTGTTTCCTCTCTCAAGTTGAACCTACCAGTGTTGCACAGGCTTTGGCAGATGATGATTGGGTAGCTGCTATGCAAGAAGAAATGCTACAATTCTTGAATCAAAATATGTGGGAGCTTGTTCAGTTGCCTCCTGGCAAGTATGCCATTGGGACAAAGTGGATTTTGAAATGTAAGAGGGATGCAAGGGGGATTGTGGTAAGAAATAAGGCTAGGTTGGTTGCCCAAGGTCACAAACAAGAAGAGGGGATTGATTGTGATGAGGTTTTTGCTCCTGTTGCTAGAGTAGAGGCTATCAGACTCTTCTTGACATTTGCTTCCTACATGGGCTTCATGGTATGGATGTAAAAAGTGCTTTCCTATATGGTGAAATTGATGAAGAAGTGTATGTCACTCAGCCCAAGGGATTTGTAGACCCTCACAATCCAGATATGGTCTACAAAGTGGTTAAAGCACTCTATGGACTTCATCAGGCACCTAAGGCTTGGTATGCTAGGCTCTCTTCGTTCCTGCTAAAACATGGATATAGGAGAGGTGCCATTGATAAGACTCTCTTTATCAAGAAGAACTCCAGGGATATCATTCTTGTTCAAGTGTATGTGGATGACATTATCTTTGGTTCAACCAAAGAAGCTTGGTGCAGGGAATTTGAGGAGTTGATGAAAAGTGAGTTTGAGATGAGTGCAACGGGTGAGCTTACATTCTTTTTGGGCCTTCAAGTGCAACAGAAATCAGATGGTATTTTCATTCATCAAGAGAAATATGTGCATGACATCCTCAAGAAGTTTGATATGGAACTAGCTAGGACTGCAACTACTCCCTATGAAGCTCCTAAGGCTAAGTCAAATAATGAACCAGATCTTGCTGTTAATGTTCATCTCTACAGATCCATGATTGGTTCACTCATGTATTTGACTGATTTTAGGCCTGATATTATGTTTGCAGTCAATGCTTGTTCTAGGCATCATGTCACTCCTATGACTTCCAATTTGACTGTTGTCAAGAAGATTTTCAAGTATCTCAAGGGTCAACCTAAGTTGGGTCTTTGGTATCCTAAAGAATCTCCGTTTGAGTTGGAGGCTTATAGTGATAGTGACTATGCTGGTGCAAACTTTGATAGGAGATCTACTATTGGGGGTTGTCAGTTTCTGGGAAGGAGATTAATCTCCTGGCAATGCAAGAAGCAGACCATAGTGGCTACATCTTTTACTGAAGCTGGATATGTTGCTGCTGCTAGTTGTTGTGGTCAGGTACTTTGGATTCAAAATCAGTTATTGGATTATGGGTTCAATTTTATGAACACTAAAATCTTTATAGACAACCAAAGTACAATCTGCATTGTTAAAAATCATGTTTTTCATCAAAGAACTAAGCACATAGAAATTAGACACCACTTTATCAGATATGCTAATGAAAAACACCTTATTCAAGTGGTTAAAATCCATATAGATGAAAATGTAGTTGATTTGTTGACAAAAGCTTTTGATGGTCCACGATTTCAATATTTGGTTGTCCATATAGGCATGATCAACCCCTGATTGTTGTGTTTGAGGGGAGGATTATGCCTAAGGGGAGGATTTATGTTGTATATGTTGTATACTTTTGCATATTTTGTGTATATATTTGTTTTGTATGTTTTGTGTTCTACTAACCATCTTGCAGATCAAGTATCAAACAAACAATCAGTGGCAACAAATAACAAAAGATTAATCTACCAAAGTCTTTTATTCATAAAAACAAACTGCATTCTGAGATGCAGTATCACCATACAAGACTTCTTAAACATTGCTACTGATTACATTAAGACACAACCCTAACAAGCTTCACCAAAGACATCTCCAGACTCCAGACTCCAGCTTCCATCTTCAAGGCTTCTTCTCAGGTCTCCTATTTCCCCACTCGGGCATCCTCTGATGCTCCTTTCCCCATGTGTTGATGAATGACCACACTGGTTTTGCAGCTATACCAAGCACTGTAGCTCTCTTTTCAGGTCTTGGAGCTGAAGGGCCTGGTGGTGCAGCAACAAGAGGAGCAACATTGATTGGCCTGTAAGATGGATCATTCTCCTCATCAGTATCTGCATTCATAGCATTAAGCTCAGAGCTGGATACTTCAAGCTCCACATGTGGATGTGACAACTCGCAATTTCAGGTCATTTCTCGAAACAATTTATGCCTCACTATTTCAACATTTATCGTAAACTTGGTTTACTTGTTTCAAATTCGCGTAACCTTTATGGTTTAGCGGCGAATTCATGATCATAACATCACGTACATTTCATATGGACTAAGATTAGTCTACATTTCATTGACATCATTTGCATCATGATAGTTCATTCATGACATTTCATTTCACATTTAACGCGTAATTTTTATATTAAATAAACGTTATCGCGTGAGTTATTATTTTGAATATTTAATCCGTTACTTTCAAAAATGATCCCGATGTATTTTTAAACTTACATTAGTTTATAAAAAAACTATATTTTGAGTTTAACTAGTGTTTTGAATTTATTTCGTATATAAATCGTTAAAATTATATTACTACGACGTTTTTCTTAAAAACTACTCGATAATTATTTTATCACTCAAATTTTACAAGGAATGTATTTTTACAATTTTTATTATCTCATTACATCCTACTTTGATCTATTAAACATCTCTTTTACTTAAAAATTTCCATTTACCTTTACTTATACATTTAACTACACATAACTTACACTTTTCTTAAAATTGTTACAAGTATACATTATACACAAGTTTATAAAAAAAAAATATATATTTTGAGGGACAACTCCCCCCAAAAACCGGCCTATGGGGGAGGGTAGTCATTAAATTGAGTATGGTTTCATTGATTGGTATTAATTTCACTCCTACATATAAGTCTACTTCAATAATTTCTCATTCACTTCATTTTATCAAAGTGTTAGAAAATTTGTTTCTCTCTTCTTTGGGTCCTTCTTCAACCGGTTATACATCAAGAAACAAGGGATCAAAAATTTTCTCAAGATCAAGTGTTAATAACAATCTAGTTTATACTCTTTATTAGGTTTTGAAATAAAAACCAAGAGTATTTAGGCTTAACCTTGTTACTTGCACCTCATCATATTCACTTGTAAGCATGATTCTTTCATTTTTCATGTTTCCTCTTCATTTCATATGTATCTTTTCATTTTTGGAGCACATGCAAGACATATGTGATTTATACCATTTTTACATGATTTTAGAGTATATATATATATATTTGGTCATCCTATAAATATCCCCTTGGTATTCATTGGTCTTGATGATGATTAGGAACCCATGACACCCTAAGAAGGTGTATGGTAGGATTAGATTAGCTTTGGAGTTGATTTGAAGGGATTAGAATAGGTTTTGTCCGAGAAAAACTATTTTCGATACGTATAAAATAGGTTCTGTCTTTGTTTTGATTTTCTGGAAAAACCGACAGTAGGCACGACTTTTTGGCCTTGATATTTAGAAAATATACTTTAAAACGAATCCGTGGCCTTTTGAACGGATAAAAACGGACTTATAACGAAGAAGTTATGGATTTTTAAAGTTTGACGACGAAATATAATTTTTTTTTGAAATTTCAGCAACATGTTTTTGTATATTTCGAGTCAAAAACGAGCCTTAAGCTTCACAAATTATTTCGACTTATCAAAAATATATTAGTTTACTTTGATACGAAGCTAAGGACGTATTATACGTAGAAAACGGATTTGAAACGACAAAGATATGCACGTTTTCATAAACTTGCCGTAACTATTATTTTCTGAAAAACTATATTATTTTTTACGATACAAGTGTTACGGTAGCTGTAACGTCCATGTTGAGGGCTGTTTTTAACGAGGTTGTGAAACTTTTTGGAACGAAATGTCTTCTAATAAAATTAAGATCACCGGGCATATTTTTCAAAACGACAAGCCGTTTGTATAGCGGAGTTGTAGTAAATTATTTACGGATGTTTAAACTTGGCCGAAACTCACTTTTTGAACCACAATTAGCCAAAATCCCTATCTTTAACCCTTATTATCTTTATGTTCGAGACCTTTTGGACGAAAACTCCTGAACTGAAACTTCTAGATATCGATACAAACTTTCCAAAACCGTCGAGTTCGTTCTCTAACGATCGACGTACACCATTTTACGACTAGTTTTTCGGAGCCATTTTTGTTAATTTCAAGAAATTTCCGACGACATTGTTTTACGACGAAAAGTGAAAATTTCACCATAAATCATTATAAAACCATTGTAGGATGACATTTCGACGTAAATACTTGTAAAGTGATTTTTGAAGGGTCAAGACGTCAAAAGAGTATTTTTCGACGATAATTATTATTTTCAAAACTCACAAATGGTATAAATAACATACGAAATGCATGCATAACATTACATTGCAACTCATTACATATCATATCATTCGTAATAGGTCCCGGATAAAGCATCACATTATACCTCAGTGTACTCACTTTTGCCATCATTCCAGTTTACCAAGTGAGTTTTCATAGCCCCGTCGTATACACTTTTAATTATTTTCAAACCTACGGGGGAGAATACATTGCACAACATTTTTATTACGATACCAAGTACATTAAATTCATTACATTGCTTAAGTTACCACATTTGCCAATTGAAAGTCCCCATTACCTGAACATGAACCGTTAATCTTTGAAGCGAGGATGAGTGGATAGATCTATCGAGGGTGACGCCTCCATCCGAGTTGGTGAATCCCAACTTGTCATACGGATGCATTTCATTTGATAACATTACGGAGTTGTCTGGCAAACACTCTGCAGGGGCATACATTATGAACAGTCTAGTTTCGGGGTCATGGGCTTATAGCAATTGTAACATTTTTACGTGACATAATTGTCATGCCTGTAACATTTTTACGTGACGTGATTGTCATGCCTGATCTATCCTTGTGTAGTCGTATAAAACATTTACATAAACCTATGATTTCTCACCAACATTATTGTTGACCCGTTTTAGCAATGTATTTTCAGGTAACTGAGGCATTATCATCATGACATGGTTTAGGGACCTACCTTTTGAGTCGCGGCGTCGACTTACATTATTGTACATTATGGCACTATCTTTCAAAACATCGTTTGGATTTGTAATATATTGTATTTTCCGCAAACTTTGTAAACCTTTTGGGACCGATGTTGTACTCTGAATGTTTTATTAAATATCCAACGATGTGTTTTTAAAACGACACTTTAGGTCGTTCAATATAACTGTGATTGTGGTGCTATGACAGTCAATCCCCCAGGAATTCCATTCCGCTGCAAAACAGGTAAATTGGGGGTGTGACAGATTGGTACCAGAGCTACAGTTATAGAGAACTAGGTTGCATCATTGACCCTAGACTATAGCTACATTATCATAGCATCTCATCATTTCATCATAGTGCATATTCACTTTACATGCGGTTTTATACGCACATTTTACGAGTTATTTACTTTCATTTCGAACCCGATTGTCACATGGATGCCTTCAAATACCCATCCCATTATACTCACATCACTTTGACATGGAGAATGCCTTGTCAGTCCCTATCATAATTTTTAACATCAATTGACTCAACACCGATAACATCAGACGATGACACTGAGACCTTTTTAGGAGGACGAAGTTGCACCTACACTATCACGATCACTATTGATTCACTGTAGGATCAGGACAATTTTTATCACTCAGTTGGAACAGATCATACTATTGGGTAGAATTTTTAGGCTTAGTCCTAATGAATCTATTTTCTTAACTCACCACAAGGATTTCCATTATTATCATTGTCATTATTTTCATCATCATTATCATTTCGAGCACCATCCGTACCATCACATCTCATACTCGATACTCATACACCCGACTTGCAGCTTGGGAAGCGTGCATGATTTGACACACCATTACCATTTACCACTAAGAATATAAACACTACACCATCTCATAGGTTTGAGGACTGTGAGAGTTCTAGGGCTATTGTTGCTAGACCGCCTACTACTCCTACACTTGAGACATGATTAGACCACCAACAGGAACAGATAATAAGTACCTTCTTAGCTAATGTGATCTTTATCATTTATTATCTCTACGATAATCACCACCTTGTTTATTTCATTCCTTACTCCAATTGCCCAATTTTCCATCATTTCACGACGATACATCACTATCTTACTAGGGGTTAGGCCAACTTTATTCTCGACCAATTAGTAGACTATTACTACTCGATAAGATTCTCTTATGTATCCTACAAACCATCCAACAAATTTTATTCCAAATTATCCTGCTACTATTTCATGAAATTATTTCACTTGATTTTATTTCGAACTATTTTATCACCATCTTAGAAACGTTGTTTCATAAAGTTTTAACGCAAGTTGTTTTATTACCAACTTATAAATTGGTTTCAGTCATTTTATCAACTATTTAATATCCTCATGCGAAACGATTTTCATGTTACTCTGAAAAATCATCGAGCTATTATCTTACAAAACAAAACGTTGAATACTAACTAATTGTCCTACATTCTCTCTTTTGAGATAATAAACTTCATCGTTATCTAACGCAAACTGCTTTCAACTATTTTACCGACCATTTCATCTTACTCCTGTACCATTAAACCAAAAATTTACGACTTTAGTAATACTTTATAAACAATGACCTTACTGATACTTTGCAAACTATTTTCTCATAGTATGATAAACCGATTAATTTGCTATTATTTTATAAAACAACAAACAATTGCAATAGCAAGTTATAAACTATATTACAAATTTTTCCTGCAAATAATATTACGATCTTATAAACTATTTTACCCTTTTGGTGAGCTATATTAGCCACTGTCTGATTTAAAATCATAAAACTTGGTACGCTTACCTCACAGACTATTCGCCTTTACTTTACTGACTATTATATTACCAACCTCTAAACCATCTTAATATTAATTAAACTACGAAATCTTCTATTATTTGACAAACGATAAATTGTTTTATTGTAAGCTATTTTACAAATCATTTCACGAGTTATGTTATAATCTGAATTGTGTCTTACCCAAAATATTTTACTACCATTGTTAAGCCGTTTTCTATCACTATATAGCTGTTTTAAAATCACCTTAACAAGTTGTTGCTTTAACACCAAGCCACAACTAAGATTTATTGTTAAACTGTAAATGATAAAAATGTTTCTTTCTTACTCAATAAAGTGGTTTTACAAACCTTTTCATAAACTTTACTGTAATTTTCTTACAAACTATTTATTCTCGTTTGAAAGCAAAGTTTTATAATCAGATATACCGTGCATAAACATTTCCTTCTGTTAACACTCTATAGATGCTTACGCCATTTATCTCTCACTCAACCGATAAGTTAGGATTTGACGAGTGACCTTTTTAGGAAAGACTTCCTATACCATCTGTGAGGAGGATTCCTCGATACAAGAAAACAATGGAAGGATTTTGGGGATTACCAACAAGGACTAGAACTAGGAGGTAGGATGATTCAAAACTCAACAAAAATCTTAAGACATCGAGATATTCCGAACCACTATTTTGAATTAGAATCCAAACTCTATCATTCCAAAAGTACTAGTTAGACCGAGTTACGAGATTTAATACGAAGCGAATACCCATGAAGCAACACTATAGGGATATACCAAGTCTTCTAACTGAGGCTGTAAAACATTCTGCTAAACATGGCCTCAACAATATGTGAAACTTCCCTACCATGAGTGTCCCTTAAAGGAAAATTTGGTTAAATTAGGTTATCGATATAAACTTTCCCTAAGGCATTGTGATCTCTAGAAATTCCAAGTAACCTCAAACTTATCACCTTCTATCACTTCTCTTTAGAGCGCCTATTCTTAACATAGGATTTGACTACGTCTCATTTTCCTTTCATTTTGAAGAGTTATGGCGTCGAAGAAAGCTGCACTAGAAATGACACCAGCTGCTATCCAAAAGTACATAGAGGATTATATATCCGAGGCACTAAGGAAAGAACGAGCGACAGTAGCTGCTATTACCGAGGCCGCAACTGCTGCTGAAACTGCGAGACTTGCTTACATCAAAAGGTTTCATGAGTTGACTGTTCTTTGTCCAGCTATGGTTTCGGACAATGAGAAACTATTGAAAAATTTCATTGGAGGACTTTCACAAAATATCCAAGGAGATGTAACTTCTTTCGATCCACAAACAATTGAAGAATCTACTCGTATTACTCAAATACTCATGGCTCAAGTTGCGAAAAGGGAAAACATTATCAACAATAACCACCACAACAATAACAACAATCATACCATCAACAACAATAATAACCGCACCAACGACAACAATCAAACCAACAACAACAAAAGGAAATGGGAAAATGACCAGGGAGGTTATAACAACAACAACCAAAGCCGTAGCACTAACCATCACCAACAACATAATAGAAGACAAGAAGCCGCCAGGGTTTATGTTGCTGCACCAACAAAGGAAAGAACTTATACTGGAAACTTACCACGATGTCATCAATGCACGCTACATCATGATGGTCCATGTGGTATATGCTTTATCTGTCAAAAAGTGGGACACCTTGCTAAGGACTGCAAAGGAAAAGGATATGCTGGAACACACCCACTATGTACTAGATGTAAGTTTCATCACTCAGGTCTTTGCCCTACCAAGTGCCGCCAGTGCCAAAAATTAGGACACCTCGCCAGGGATTGTAGAGGTAAAACTATAATGACATGTTTCGGATGTGGGGAGCAAGGACACTATCGGAGCCAATGTCCCCAAAACCAAGGTCAACAAGTTGAAGGTGCTCATGGGAATGCATACATGTTAGGAGGAGGAGAAGCTCGTCAAGGTATCAATGACGCGGAAGACTGAAGAAGTTCGGAAACTAACAGTTTTGTTTTTCTTTATGTACCATGTTGTACTAAGTTTATGTTTTCCATCGTATCCGAATCTTTATAATTTAAGATGTACTACTTTTGCTAAACCACTCGTTGTAAAAAATATTCTCATCTATCGTACTTTATTCCTTTCGATTCGATATCACTTACAAGAATTTTACTTCTTTTTACTTTATCGACCATTTTAACGACACGGTTTAAATCCTTGTAAGCACTGAGAGTTATAACAACTAAACCGAACGTCACATCATCGTTCCTTAATTATACATAGCCTAGCTAACTATGTCTAATTCTGGAGGGATCATGTTATGTTGGGAGCAGTTATTTATAAATCTTAGTACAAGCAAATTCTTCACATATTTCAAAGTCAAAGTGTTACATATGAGAGATTCATCCAATATTTTTCTCTACTACGATGTTTTGTACACTCTCAATCATCGACAACCGTAACTACACTTCTCCATGTCTATTCTCCTCGTTATTCATTTTAAACTAAAAAATTCGATAGACTAACACGAACTGAATTCAGGGACTGAATTCCTTTTTGGTTGGGCGAATGTGACAACTCGCAATTTCAGGTCATTTCTCGAAACAATTTATGCCTCACTATTTCAACATTTATCGTAAACTTGGTTTACTTGTTTCAAATTCGCGTAACCTTTATGGTTTAGCGGCGAATTCATGATCATAACATCACGTACATTTCATATGGACTAAGATTAGTCTACATTTCATTGACATCATTTGCATCATGATAGTTCATTCATGACATTTCATTTCACATTTAACGCGTAATTTTTATATTAAATAAACGTTATCGCGTGAGTTATTATTTTGAATATTTAATCCGTTACTTTCAAAAATGATCCCGATGTATTTTTAAACTTACATTAGTTTATAAAAAAACTATATTTTGAGTTTAACTAGTGTTTTGAATTTATTTCGTATATAAATCGTTAAAATTATATTACTACGACGTTTTTCTTAAAAACTACTCGATAATTATTTTATCACTCAAATTTTACAAGGAATGTATTTTTACAATTTTTATTATCTCATTACATCCTACTTTGATCTATTAAACATCTCTTTTACTTAAAAATTTCCATTTACCTTTACTTATACATTTAACTACACATAACTTACACTTTTCTTAAAATTGTTACAAGTATACATTATACACAAGTTTATAAAAAAAAAAAATATATTTTGAGGGACAACTCCCCCCAAAAACCGGCCTATGGGGGAGGGTAGTCATTAAATTGAGTATGGTTTCATTGATTGGTATTAATTTCACTCCTACATATAAGTCTACTTCAATAATTTCTCATTCACTTCATTTTATCAAAGTGTTAGAAAATTTGTTTCTCTCTTCTTTGGGTCCTTCTTCAACCGGTTATACATCAAGAAACAAGGGATCAAAATTTTTCTCAAGATCAAGTGTTAATAACAATCTAGTTTATACTCTTTATTAGGTTTTGAAATAAAAACCAAGAGTATTTAGGCTTAACCTTGTTACTTGCACCTCATCATATTCACTTGTAAGCATGATTCTTTCATTTTTCATGTTTCCTCTTCATTTCATATGTATCTTTTCATTTTTGGAGCACATGCAAGACATATGTGATTTATACCATTTTTACATGATTTTAGAGTATATATATATATTTGGTCATCCTATAAATATCCCCTTGGTATTCATTGGTCTTGATGATGATTAGGAACCCATGACACCCTAAGAAGGTGTATGGTAGGATTAGATTAGCTTTGGAGTTGATTTGAAGGGATTAGAATAGGTTTTGTCCGAGAAAAACTATTTTCGATACGTATAAAATAGGTTCTGTCTTTGTTTCGATTTTCTGGAAAAACTGACAGTAGGCACGACTTTTTGGCCTTGATATTTAGAAAATATACTTTAAAACGAATCCGTGGCCTTTTGAACGGATAAAAACGGACTTATAACGAAGAAGTTATGGATTTTTAAAGTTTGACGACGAAATATAATTTTTTTTGAAATTTCAGCAACATGTTTTTGTATATTTCGAGTCAAAAACGAGCCTTAAGCTTCACAAATTATTTCGACTTATCAAAAATATATTAGTTTACTTTGATACGAAGCTAAGGACGTATTATACGTAGAAAACGGATTTGAAACGACAAAGATATGCACGTTTTCATAAACTTGCCGTAACTATTATTTTCTGAAAAACTATATTATTTTTTACGATACAAGTGTTACGGTAGCTGTAACGTCCATGTTGAGGGCTGTTTTTAACGAGGTTGTGAAACTTTTTGGAACGAAATGTCTTCTAATAAAATTAAGATCACCGGGCATATTTTTCAAAACGACAAGCCGTTTGTATAGCGGAGTTGTAGTAAATTATTTACGGATGTTTAAACTTGGCCGAAACTCACTTTTTGAACCACAATTAGCCAAAATCCCTATCTTTAACCCTTATTATCTTTATGTTCGAGACCTTTTGGACGAAAACTCCTGAACTGAAACTTCTAGATATCGATACAAACTTTCCAAAACCGTCGAGTTCGTTCTCTAACGATCGACGTACACCATTTTACGACTAGTTTTTCGGAGCCATTTTTGTTAATTTCAAGAAATTTCCGACGACATTGTTTTACGACGAAAAGTGAAAATTTCACCATAAATCATTATAAAACCATTGTAGGATGACATTTCGACGTAAATACTTGTAAAGTGATTTTTGAAGGGTCAAGACGTCAAAAGAGTATTTTTCGACGATAATTATTATTTTCAAAACTCACAAATGGTATAAATAACATACGAAATGCATGCATAACATTACATTGCAACTCATTACATATCATATCATTCGTAATAGGTCCCGGATAAAGCATCACATTATACCTCAGTGTACTCACTTTTGCCATCATTCCAGTTTACCAAGTGAGTTTTCATAGCCCCGTCGTATACACTTTTAATTATTTTCAAACCTACGGGGGAGAATACATTGCACAACATTTTTATTACGATACCAAGTACATTAAATTCATTACATTGCTTAAGTTACCACATTTGCCAATTGAAAGTCCCCATTACCTGAACATGAACCGTTAATCTTTGAAGCGAGGATGAGTGGATAGATCTATCGAGGGTGACGCCTCCATCCGAGTTGGTGAATCCCAACTTGTCATACGGATGCATTTCATTTGATAACATTACGGAGTTGTCTGGCAAACACTCTGCAGGGGCATACATTATGAACAGTCTAGTTTCGGGGTCATGGGCTTATAGCAATTGTAACATTTTTACGTGACATAATTGTCATGCCTGTAACATTTTTACGTGACGTGATTGTCATGCCTGATCTATACTTGTGTAGTCGTATAAAACATTTACATAGACCTATGATTTCTCACCAACATTATTGTTGACCCGTTTTAGCAATGTATTTTCAGGTAACTGAGGCATTATCATCATGACATGGTTTAGGGACCTACCTTTTGAGTCGCGGCGTCGACTTACATTATTGTACATTATGGCACTATCTTTCAAAACATCGTTTGGATTTGTAATATATTATATTTTCCGCAAACTTTGTAAACCTTTTGGGACCGATGTTGTACTCTGAATGTTTTATTAAATATCCAACGATGTGTTTTTAAAACGACACTTTAGGTCGTTCAATATAACTGTGATTGTGGTGCTATGACAGTCAATCCCCCAGGAATTCCATTCCGCTGCAAAACAGGTAAATTGGGGGGTGTGACAGTGGAGGAGGATTGGGCAGATCCTCTTCTGAAGAAGTGTATGCAAATGGTGACTTGTGAGGAGGTTCTATGGATATGTATGTCACACTGTTTGTTGCACCAGGGGGAAAATAGTTTAACCATCTGATATGTGTCTAAATACACATATATTTTATACTATTTGAACCCACAAAACAACCAAAAACACACAAATGACTCTCAAAATGATACAAATTCATAAAAATGTGTTTTTATTTGATTCAGGTACAAAAGATTGAAAAACAAGTGAAACTTGATCAATTTCACAACAATTGTCGTTTTCAGTCCCTGGAGTTACACAAATTGTCAAAACTAGTCCCTAAATGTTTTAAATGAATGAAAAGTCAACTCAAGTCCTTGGGAAATCAAAAATGTTCACAAAACGTCCCTGGATGAAAGTTTATACAAAATGGCAATTTTTACCCCTCAAGTTACAAGATTGGCAAAAATGGTCCCTGGGTATTCTAAACTTGGAATTTTACAAATTATACCCTTGTACTATGCATGATTTAACAAATGGAACAATTTGATAACTTTTGGGAAATTACACTTTTAGTCCCTAAATATCCAAAAAAATACATTTAAGGTCCTTAAAGTTTAAAAATACAATAAATATACAACTTTGGTCCTTGTGCAATTGTGTTATGGCACTTTTGGTCCTTGAGAGAAGTTTGGAAATGTGGCATGATCAGTCCCTCAAGTTTGGAGATTTTGCAATTTGGTCCTTGTGTCTTCCTAAACCAAACGGACACAATATTAATACCCAAAGCCCAAATCCATCCCAATTGGCCCAATCTCATGACCCAGCCTCTTTGATATCAACCCACGGGTCAACGAAAGTCAAACCAACAAGAAAACCGCCCAAATACCTCTGTTACTGTAGACTCTCCTCTCCACTTCTGTTTACCCAAAACCAGACATGGTTTTCACTCCAATTTCAACCCCCCTCCATACCATGTCCCCTCCACCTTCTCTACACTCCAAAAACCCTTAATTACATCAACCAAACCATTTAATGATTAAACCTGCTTTGAAGACTATTTTGGCGCCAAAAAGTAAAATGGATGGTTTTGATGCATTTGACCAATCCAAGGGCTCAAAAGTAGTGGGAAAGATTCAGAGTACATGAGAAAGGTGTTTGGGTATAAAAGAAAGAAGAAAAGCTGAGGAACAACCACTTTGGCCTTAAGCCTTAGTCAAGTAGTCTAGTTTTTTAAAGCTTTTCTTTAATTTCAATGTCATTTACAGTTTTCATGTCATAGTTTATCTTAAATTAGTGTAATGAACCTTAAATTTCAGTTTAATTTCATTTTAATGTCAGTTTCAAGTTTATGCTTAAATTTCCTTTAAATTTCAAGTCATTCGATTTCATGTTAAATGGTTGTTTGATGGATTCTATGAGTCAAATAAGCTGATGACAAAGCTCATTTAGTTTTTAGAGACATTAAATCAGTCATAGTTTTTAAATTCAGAAAATATATAAAAAAAAATCAAGAAAAATAGTTGAATAATCAAAAATCAGAATTCTGAAGAAGGTGATGAAGCAGGGTTGGATTTGGAATGCTATGGGGTATTAGGAGCTTATTGGGAAGCTAATAGGTGTAACCTTGCCCTTGGTTTCTATGTCTCATCCACTTTCTCATTTGTAAGCATGTTTCTAATTTTTGCAAGTTACTGTTTCAATGCCTTATTTACTTTAATTTCCATGTTTCTGTGTTTAGTTGATGCTAGTTAGTGATTCTATATCTTAATATTATGTGTTCATGTTTTGGAATTACTTGTTGCAATATTTCAAGTTTGGACTGCTTATAAGCCAATTTTTGATAATCCTAGGTAAAACATGTGTGACTACTTGTTTTTACTAAAAAAGGTCCTAATTTAACCAATGAAACCCTCTGGATTGGATTTTAAAGGTTTATGTAGTCTTACACTTTGAAATTCTCAAAATCAGTAGTTTTTAAGGTTGTTTGGAATTGCTAGTTTTAACTGTTATAGATATGGTTTGAGTAGTTGCTTGTGCTTGCTCTGTGTTTCTTTAGTGTCTATAAACTAATTTCAGTCAAGATAACAAGTCCTTGTTCATAGAAAGTCAAAATTTCATTTGAATGTTCCTTATGCAGTCACTGTTGAGATATCATGATCCATGATCATCATTTTGTGTTCTAAAGTTGTTAATTTTGCTTAAGTAAGTCTTATCTCACCTTAATACAACATATTAAGCACTTTAGATCAAATCAAAATCCAACTTAGTCAACTTTTCAGTTTTCTCAAAAAGTCAAAATTCTCAAAAAGGTCATTTTTGAATAAAACTTGGAATTTCACTGTGGGCTTATTAGTGAGTTTCAGTTTATAAGCTCCTGGGAATTTGTAGTCTAGTTGGTAAAGAAAAATACAAAAATACTAGTTTTCCATTTCTTAGCTTATTAGTAGCTTATTTTCAGTCCTATTTCAGCTATCTGTTTCAAAATGATGCTCTGTGCACAGGTTTTGGGGTCAAATTCACAAGCTTGCAAAAGCTTGTGGATTTGACCTTAGCTTGTGTACTTGGTTTCTTTGAGTAGCCTTTGTGGTCTTTTATTCATGTGTATGCTTAATTGTCCATTTTTAGCTTATTTGATAAGTCATAAATGAAGCTTGATGTTTGCCATTCACATCAATGGACTGCTTATGCAGTCCATTTGAACCATTTTCTTCAAGCTTTCTTAAGCTCATTAGGGATCACTAGCCTGTGTGGCTTGGCTTTTTAGGAAGCTCAGCAACCCATATTTTTGATCATGAGCTTATATCCAAGTTTGTAGCTTATTCTCTAGGGCTGCATTCAGTTTTAGTTTTGTCCCAAAAGTCAGCACCAACTGACTCAGCTGGAGCTGAGTCAGTGGTCTGGGACCATTTTCATAAGCTTTGGCTTTTTGGAAACCCAACCAACCCAGCTTGCTGCCCCAAGTCTTACTTTGCCATATTAAGCTCATATACTTAGCTTAATTTGTCATTCAAAATGTATGCAGGGCTGTTTGGATCTGTGGTTATTTGGATTTGCTTATTAGCTTATTTGAGCTTATAGGTGAATCCATTGCACATTCTTGTTTATACTTGCTCTTTTGGTTTGTGCACATGTTCCTTTTTCTTTCTTTTGCTTTGTATAGCTTATTTTGAGCTTATATGGAGCTTGAGCTCCAACAGTCAAGCCAAAAGCTTAACTGTTGGGTTCATAAGCTCATGCTAAGCTCATTTCTTGGTTTGTATAGCTTATTTTTCATCACACATGTATAATATCTATGTACATTAATCCAGAAAGCAGAAAAGTCAAAAAGAAGCCTTTTTCAAGCTTAAAGTAATAGCTTCCATTTGGAGCTTTTGCCCATTAGCTTATTTTTGTACATAAGCTATAGTTTTTATATTTTTCCTTGCTTCTTGTATTTATTTTAGAATTTTGTAAAAAATTTGAGATTTTTCTTTTACTTTTTAGTATTTTTAATAATTAAATATTAGTTTTTAATACTTTTTAATTGTTAATAATTAATAATAAATAGTATATACATGTAAAAAAATACATTTTCAGTTTCTTAATTCATTTTATGATATTTTAGATTTTTCAAATTCTTTATTTCATTTATTCAAGTACATTTTATATTTTCTTATTATTTAATTCATTTTTAATACATTTAATTCATTTTAAATTTATATTAATTAATTTAATTATGTAAAAATTTATTTTTCCTTTCTAATAATTTTCTTATCTTTTTAGGATTCTAAAAATATAATTTTCACATTTGTGGGAGTTGTATTGGACTGAATTCACGTTTTTATTTTGTACGTTTACGTAATATTCAGTAAACGTGAGTTTTTAGATTTTAATCGGGAAACAATTGTAAAAATAGAATTAAAATGACTTCAAAATTTTGATATTTTTATATTTCCTTTGTATAATTATAATCCTTTTCTTATTTTATTTTTGTTACATTTATGTAAATATGTATACATATATGTTTTAGTCTTTTGTTTTCTTAACTTTTGTATATATTTGTAAATTATAGTTAGATATTTATATTTTATTTAATTTGCATTTAAGTCGCCTAGGCATGCAAATCTCTATTATAGTTATAGTCGTTTTGTTTTTATACGTTTACGTTTTAGTAACGTACGTTTGTATATCTTTTGCGTTTTTAGGTTTCTGATTGTACGTTTTTAACGACATAGCTGTGACAGAGCTGTGACAGAGCTATTACTATTCACATTCCTAGTGTTAGTCAATCAAATTCCTGTTTTTGTACATTCTTGATCTTTTCATCTTATCACACAGTCGTTGTATTCAGGATATCACGCCTCGCCAGGACATAAACGATCTAAGGTTATTTTAATCCTTGGTAAACTTGCATTTTCTCCCGGGCTGTCGCCCATTTATCATCTGTCGCGGTTGACCGTTTAAAAGCGGCTTATAAAGCGTGACGGAGAAATAAAAGAGGATGGTTCGGGAGAAATCAAAATTTTGGCGCCGCTGCCGGGGAGGTGTGCTGCATAACGTACTTGTGTTTTATATCTATCCCTTGTATATATTATATATAATATATTTCAAAAACAATATAAAATGCAAAAACATTTTTTTCCTTTTCACACAACTTGCCCAGTTTGATAAGTCCCTCAGTTACAACATTTGGTTGTTGGCTGTTTACAGTTGCTGAGCTCTGTCAGACCCAGATTCCCTTTCGAGGGGCGGTTGTTAGGAATTTCTTTTGTACATATATATATAAACCTTAAAAATACAAAAATATTTTCCCTTTCTTTTTAAAAAAAAAAAAAAAAAAAAAAAAAAAAAAAAAAAAGATTCTTCTCACCTTTTCTGAGTTTCTTTCTAAGATTCTTAGACTCATCTTAAGTGATGAATATTCATAATTCTGTGAGTGGCAATCCCACTCCAATTTCTCACCCAATCTTTGAGTGGCAATCCCACTCAGTTTCCCCATGAACCATTTAATTCGGGGTCAAGTCAAGCTAGTGACTTGGTTATCAAAAACAAGCCACACTATATGGGTTTTCACCCATATTTCTGTCTTTTTCCCCTTTCTACCACCTAAGTGTGGGGGTAATAACCCACCTGTTGTATATATAAAAACTTTGAAAATTGTAAATATTAAAAAATAAAATAATTGTTGTGTTTCCATACTTTGAATATTGAGGACAATATTCATTTCTAAGTGTGGGGGGGGGGGAAATTCTGGCGAATTTGATCATAAATGTGCCCTTTTAGTCCCTTTTTCCCCCAAAATGGCCAAATTTAAAATTTTTTTTTTTAGTGGAAGTACTATGTACTAAACACAACAAATGGTAATCAGTCCACCATGTCTAACACACAAAAGGATTGGCTAATCCAGGAGCAAACGGCTCTTGGTAAAGATTTCTCAAATCCGTTTATATGGCTTGCAATTTGCCCAAAATTGTATGGTTCTTCAGCTCCCCATCATCCTCAAAAGATAATGAGCTGGCTAGCCCGCAAGGTTATGGCTTGTGGTAAAAGCAGTGGAAAATCCATAATTGGTATTCAGCTCACCAAAGATAATCTTGATAATTTATCTAAGAGTTGGCTAGTCCAGAAGGGTACGGCTTCTGGTAAAGACTAATCAAATCCGTTTACAGCTTATGATTTGCTCAAAATCATTTGGTTATCAGTGTACCAAGGTTCTTACTTGAACTGAAACATTTGGCTACTCCAGAAGTGATGGCTTTTGGTAAAGAGTTTTTCAAATCCATTAAAGTTTCAAAAGATTGCTAGGGACTAGCAATAGTTTAGTGTGGGGGATTTGATATGTGTCTAAATACACATATATTTTATACTATTTGAACCCACAAAACAACCAAAAACACACAAATGACTCTCAAAATGATACAAATTCATAAAAATGTGTTTTTATTTGATTCAGGTACAAAAGATTGAAAAACAAGTGAAACTTGATCAATTTCACAACAATTGTCGTTTTCAGTCCCTGGAGTTACACAAATTGTCAAAACTAGTCCCTAAATGTTTTAAATGAATGAAAAGTCAACTCAAGTCCTTGGGAAATCAAAAATGTTCACAAAACGTCCCTGGATGAAAGTTTATACAAAATGGCAATTTTTACCCCTCAAGTTACAAGATTGGCAAAAATGGTCCCTGGGTATTCTAAACTTGGAATTTTACAAATTATACCCTTGTACTATGCATGATTTAACAAATGGAACAATTTGATAACTTTTGGGAAATTACACTTTTAGTCCCTAAATATCCAAAAAAATACATTTAAGGTCCTTAAAGTTTAAAAATACAATAAATATACAACTTTGGTCCTTGTGCAATTGTGTTATGGCACTTTTGGTCCTTGAGAGAAGTTTGGAAATGTGGCATGATCAGTCCCTCAAGTTTGGAGATTTTGCAATTTGGTCCTTGTGTCTTCCTAAACCAAACGGACACAATATTAATACCCAAAGCCCAAATCCATCCCAATTGGCCCAATCTCATGACCCAGCCTCTTTGATATCAACCCACGGGTCAACGAAAGTCAAACCAACAAGAAAACCGCCCAAATACCTCTGTTACTGTAGACTCTCCTCTCCACTTCTGTTTACCCAAAACCAGACATGGTTTTCACTCCAATTTCAACCCCCCTCCATACCATGTCCCCTCCACCTTCTCTACACTCCAAAAACCCTTAATTACATCAACCAAACCATTTAATGATTAAACCTGCTTTGAAGACTATTTTGGCGCCAAAAAGTAAAATGGATGGTTTTGATGCATTTGACCAATCCAAGGGCTCAAAAGTAGTGGGAAAGATTCAGAGTACATGAGAAAGGTGTTTGGGTATAAAAGAAAGAAGAAAAGCTGAGGAACAACCACTTTGGCCTTAAGCCTTAGTCAAGTAGTCTAGTTTTTTAAAGCTTTTCTTTAATTTCAATGTCATTTACAGTTTTCATGTCATAGTTTATCTTAAATTAGTGTAATGAACCTTAAATTTTAGTTTAATTTCATTTTAATGTCAGTTTCAAGTTTATGCTTAAATTTCCTTTAAATTTCAAGTCATTCGATTTCATGTTAAATGGTTGTTTGATGGATTCTATGAGTCAAATAAGCTGATGACAAAGCTCATTTAGTTTTTAGAGACATTAAATCAGTCATAGTTTTTAAATTCAGAAAATATATAAAAAAAAATCAAGAAAAATAGTTGAATAATCAAAAATCAGAATTCTGAAGAAGGTGATGAAGCAGGGTTGGATTTGGAATGCTATGGGGTATTAGGAGCTTATTGGGAAGCTAATAGGTGTAACCTTGCCCTTGGTTTCTATGTCTCATCCACTTTCTCATTTGTAAGCATGTTTCTAATTTTTGCAAGTTACTGTTTCAATGCCTTATTTACTTTAATTTCCATGTTTCTGTGTTTAGTTGATGCTAGTTAGTGATTCTATATCTTAATATTATGTGTTCATGTTTTGGAATTACTTGTTGCAATATTTCAAGTTTGGACTGCTTATAAGCCAATTTTTGATAATCCTAGGTAAAACATGTGTGACTACTTGTTTTTACTAAAAAAGGTCCTAATTTAACCAATGAAACCCTCTGGATTGGATTTTAAAGGTTTATGTAGTCTTACACTTTGAAATTCTCAAAATCAGTAGTTTTTAAGGTTGTTTGGAATTGCTAGTTTTAACTGTTATAGATATGGTTTGAGTAGTTGCTTGTGCTTGCTCTGTGTTTCTTTAGTGTCTATAAACTAATTTCAGTCAAGATAACAAGTCCTTGTTCATAGAAAGTCAAAATTTCATTTGAATGTTCCTTATGCAGTCACTGTTGAGATATCATGATCCATGATCATCATTTTGTGTTCTAAAGTTGTTAATTTTGCTTAAGTAAGTCTTATCTCACCTTAATACAACATATTAAGCACTTTAGATCAAATCAAAATCCAACTTAGTCAACTTTTCAGTTTTCTCAAAAAGTCAAAATTCTCAAAAAGGTCATTTTTGAATAAAACTTGGAATTTCACTGTGGGCTTATTAGTGAGTTTCAGTTTATAAGCTCCTGGGAATTTGTAGTCTAGTTGGTAAAGAAAAATACAAAAATACTAGTTTTCCATTTCTTAGCTTATTAGTAGCTTATTTTCAGTCCTATTTCAGCTATCTGTTTCAAAATGATGCTCTGTGCACAGGTTTTGGGGTCAAATTCACAAGCTTGCAAAAGCTTGTGGATTTGACCTTAGCTTGTGTACTTGGTTTCTTTGAGTAGCCTTTGTGGTCTTTTATTCATGTGTATGCTTAATTGTCCATTTTTAGCTTATTTGATAAGTCATAAATGAAGCTTGATGTTTGCCATTCACATCAATGGACTGCTTATGCAGTCCATTTGAACCATTTTCTTCAAGCTTTCTTAAGCTCATTAGGGATCACTAGCCTGTGTGGCTTGGCTTTTTAGGAAGCTCAGCAACCCATATTTTTGATCATGAGCTTATATCCAAGTTTGTAGCTTATTCTCTAGGGCTGCATTCAGTTTTAGTTTTGTCCCAAAAGTCAGCACCAACTGACTCAGCTGGAGCTGAGTCAGTGGTCTGGGACCATTTTCATAAGCTTTGGCTTTTTGGAAACCCAACCAACCCAGCTTGCTGCCCCAAGTCTTACTTTGCCATATTAAGCTCATATACTTAGCTTAATTTGTCATTCAAAATGTATGCAGGGCTGTTTGGATCTGTGGTTATTTGGATTTGCTTATTAGCTTATTTGAGCTTATAGGTGAATCCATTGCACATTCTTGTTTATACTTGCTCTTTTGGTTTGTGCACATGTTCCTTTTTCTTTCTTTTGCTTTGTATAGCTTATTTTGAGCTTATATGGAGCTTGAGCTCCAACAGTCAAGCCAAAAGCTTAACTGTTGGGTTCATAAGCTCATGCTAAGCTCATTTCTTGGTTTGTATAGCTTATTTTTCATCACACATGTATAATATCTATGTACATTAATCCAGAAAGCAGAAAAGTCAAAAAGAAGCCTTTTTCAAGCTTAAAGTAATAGCTTCCATTTGGAGCTTTTGCCCATTAGCTTATTTTTGTACATAAGCTATAGTTTTTATATTTTTCCTTGCTTCTTGTATTTATTTTAGAATTTTGTAAAAAATTTGAGATTTTTCTTTTACTTTTTAGTATTTTTAATAATTAAATATTAGTTTTTAATACTTTTTAATTGTTAATAATTAATAATAAATAGTATATACATGTAAAAAAATACATTTTCAGTTTCTTAATTCATTTTATGATATTTTAGATTTTTCAAATTCTTTATTTCATTTATTCAAGTACATTTTATATTTTCTTATTATTTAATTCATTTTTAATACATTTAATTCATTTTAAATTTATATTAATTAATTTAATTATGTAAAAATTTATTTTTCCTTTCTAATAATTTTCTTATCTTTTTAGGATTCTAAAAATATAATTTTCACATTTGTGGGAGTTGTATTGGACTGAATTCACGTTTTTATTTTGTACGTTTACGTAATATTCAGTAAACGTGAGTTTTTAGATTTTAATCGGGAAACAATTGTAAAAATAGAATTAAAATGACTTCAAAATTTTGATATTTTTATATTTCCTTTGTATAATTATAATCCTTTTCTTATTTTATTTTTGTTACATTTATGTAAATATGTATACATATATGTTTTAGTCTTTTGTTTTCTTAACTTTTGTATATATTTGTAAATTATAGTTAGATATTTATATTTTATTTAATTTGCATTTAAGTCGCCTAGGCATGCAAATCTCTATTATATTTATAGTCGTTTTGTTTTTATACGTTTACGTTTTAGTAACGTACGTTTGTATATCTTTTGCGTTTTTAGGTTTCTGATTGTACGTTTTTAACGACATAGCTGTGACAGAGCTGTGACAGAGCTATTACTATTCACATTCCTAGTGTTAGTCAATCAAATTCCTGTTTTTGTACATTCTTGATCTTTTCATCTTATCACACAGTCGTTGTATTCAGGATATCACGCCTCGCCAGGACATAAACGATCTAAGGTTATTTTAATCCTTGGTAAACTTGCATTTTCTCCCGGGCTGTCGCCCATTTATCATCTGTCGCGGTTGACCGTTTAAAAGCGGCTTATAAAGCGTGACGGAGAAATAAAAGAGGATGGTTCGGGAGAAATCACCATCCATCATGGGATGGTTCACTGTCAGATGAAGATATCTCGATGGGATGATTTGGAGAGTTGTTCATGATGATTTGGTTGGTAATCGTCTCTGTTGTTAGGGTTATGTGGGTTGTATGTATGATAAGGCAAGGGGATGGTTATATAGGCATAATGGAATCTAAGGTCGGTAGAATTTATGGATGTAATTGATGGTTGGAATTTGTATCGTTAAAGGTTCTGATTGGAGACTGTAGATACATTGTTATTGATTCCTTCTCCATTCCCTCTGTTAACATGATGGTTTCTGCGGATGGGCTGTGGATTCTGCTGGCAGCATTGAATTGGTAGCTGCGGACAAAAGTTAATTGGTTTATGCTGTTTGACTTTTTATTGCTGCTGGTATTGATATTTTGGAATTTATTTTGGGATTTAATTAAAGTCAAAATTGTTCAGAGATCCGGTCCGAGTTTGTGGCCAATTTAAATGACTATTTTTGGTAACTCATTCAACATTTTCCCTCAGAGGATACTCAAAAGTCTTCTGCTGAAGTTCCTGTTTCTGTTTCTGCTGAAGGGGCAACATCAGTTTCTACTGATGAAGGAAAGGCTTCTTCTACTACTGCTCTAGAACATGTGTTTATTCCTGATTCTACCCAAATCCACCAGTGGTTCCCCCTGACAAGGAGGAGGTTGTTCCCCCTGAGGTCCCAACTATTGATATGTTTGCTACTTCTTCTCCTTCTTCTACTTCTGGATGAAGACAGAAGAGTATAGCAAGAAAAAAGGGTGGTTCTCTTGATCTTCAGGCTCCTGAGAGTTCGTTAATAAAGGATTTTGTGGAGGATGACTTTGATGAGGAGCCAGTAGTCTGGTCCATGTTTGTGAGATGGGAACTCACACCTACTGGTCTTGGTGGTTTGGGTGCATGTAACTATGTGTATCGCAAAGATGGGTCTGTCAGACATTTTACTTTTCTTACTGAGATCCTAAATTTCCTGGACAGACAAGATCTTATTGCACTTTATGGAATGGTGTCAAAACATTTTGAATCTCATAAAGCAACAGGTGCTGGTTTAATGTTGTTGGGTGATCTTCAAGTTTTGTTTGATTCCACATATCAGGATGGTGTAGGGTTTAAGATTTAGGAAGGTCAGGATCAGTGGAAGGTTTATGGTTGGACATTTGATCCATTGTCTAGTGTTCATGTGGTGCAGACCTGCTCCGGGGTTTATGTTTATATGTTTTCAGATCAAGACTATCCTTTGTATGTACCTTTGCTAGAGCAAATGCTGAAAAGGAAATTGGGTTTCTCTACTGCTCCTGTTGGTAATGATATGGTTAATGCAGAGCAGTTAGTCAAACGGATGAAGGATAAACTCATTGATGCTTCTGTTGATTCTTCTTCTTAAAGTCTGGTATGTTGTTATATGTGCTCTTTATTTTTTATCTTTTATTTTGTGTAAAAAAAAATCTTTTCTGTATATATTTTGGTTTGCTAACTTTCATCTTTGAGGATCCTGTTGTACAATGGTGTCTCATAGATGGTTTTTAACTAACCATGTCTTCATTGACAAAGGGTTAACTTGCTATGGGGGTACGGCTCTAGTAAGTATTCTCAAATCCGTTGATAGTTGCTGATTTACTAAAAATCAGAGGGCCTATCAATGTACCCTTGTCTAACACACCAAACATTGGCTACTCCATGAGCAAACGACTCTGGGAAAGAGACATCAAATCCGTTGGAAGGTTGACAACTTGCCAATAAGTTGTATGGTGCTCAACTCACCATGTCCTCATAGATGAAGAGTTGGCTAGCCCACAAGTTCATGGCTTGTGGTAAAGGTAGTGGAATACCATGACTAGTCCTGAGTTCACGGCTTCAGGTAAAGACAACTCAAATCCGTTGATAGCTGTGATGGTTTGCCAAAAACCATTAGGGTTCTCCAACATACCATTGATTCATGTTCTAAGTGTTGGACTGGTTCTTGGTTCACTATGGTGATGTCATGATTCCACTCAAGAACCAACTAGCCCAAGAGTGAGTAGCTACTTGGTAAAGGCTTATCAAATCTACTCTGGTTGCTGTTGCTGTTGGAGATTCATGATGCTGCTACATAGGAGCTGCTGATGGGTCTTTGTGCATTCATGTTGATCCTGGTGGTACTAGGAGTTACTGCTGGTTCATTCTTGTGCTTCAGTTGCTGTTTATGTTCAATCCTCTTGCACGTTCAAGATCTATCTGGAAACTTGAAGTTAACAAGGTCAAATTCAAGTTTAGGGGAGGATTGTTAGGATTTATTGTAATAGTAGGTTCCTGCTGATAAGGTTCCTGCTGATAGCTTTAGTGTTCCTACTGATAGTGTAGTTACTGCGGATAGTGCAGTTGCTACTGATAGTTAATATTGTTTCTGCGGATATGTAGTTTCCGTATTATTAGAATTTAGTTAGGATATGCATGAGTTAAATTAGGAATAGATAATTCATATCCTTTACGTGTTTTGCAAGCTGCTGAATTAGGGTTTCTTAATAGTATAAAAGAAACTAGCGGCTAGGTTTGATGTACGCTTGTCAATAACATTATTAGCAATTCAATATAGATCCATAGAGGATCAAGTCTTTTGTGTTTATTGTCTTCATGATTCTTGTGTTTATATTCCGCGTAAACATAAGTCTAGTAAAGGTTCTCCATAGTTCTCTTGTGATTACACAGGTTGACTATACTTTCATTAAGGCTCGTAAGATCTATCTGGGACTGATCCAACACAATTTATTAATCTAATTTATGGTAGAAACTTAACTTTGCTAGCAAAATATTTTATAACTTTAATTCTTGCATTTATTGCAAGAACTCAGAACTTATATGACATTAATTCTCACATTTATGCATGGAACTCAATTTTATATATATATACGAGTCATTCAGACCTGTGCTATGCACATCGGTTTGATCTAATTGTTGTTCTCGTAATTTGCGGCACTAATTTTTATGAAAATGTTAAAATCAGGATGTTGAGTAAAAGTTTCGGTGATATGTTCGAACATTCATATGTTCACGTGGTGTTAATAACAAAGTTAATGTTATGCATTTCAGACCAGTTCTACTCTCATCGGTTTGATCTAATTGATGTTATCGTAATTTGCGGCACTTAATTTTTGGAAATGTATAAAATCGGGATGTTGAGTTAAAACGTCCATCACGTGGTTAATAACAAAGTTAATGTTATGCATTGTGTACTTGAAATTTGAGGGTTTGTTTATATATTTTCTTTCTTATTATTGTTTGTAGCAAGATTGCATAAATGTTTGTAACTCCATGATTGCTTTGTATACCTGCAATTCATGTGAGTTCAATGCAGCAACACTTCGTATGCTTTCAAGCATTTACATTCGAAGCACTAGATGAGTTTCAATGCAGAAACACTTCGCATGGTTTCAATTATTTACATTCGAAGCACTAAATGTAGCTCATATGTACTTACCACTTAAGCATGAAACTTAAACCAAGGTACTTACACATGAAGCCTCCACATTTATAAGGGCACTTAATTAATGTACTGTGATTTTTTTTGGTAGTTTGTTCAATAAGTGTAACTTTTGGTTTGTTAGCATGCAATGAAAAATGTTGGCGTTGTTATCTCGTCACCTTTATTTGGGGTTCAATTAATTTTGTCGTGATGGTATGAAATATTGTAATGTATTGGGATTTTCTATTTTTTTATTTGTTCAATAAGTTCGTAGCTTTGGTTTGTTAGCTTTGGAAGAAAATTGTTGGCTTAGTTATTTCGTCACTTTTAATTGTAGCTGAGTGAAACTCTCAATATGGTTTTCAGATTTTACAGTCTTTAACACCAAGTGATGGATTGTAAGGCGTTCGTGATAGTAGTAAATATTATGCGTTACATATGGTTTTGTTAATTTTTGTTCTGAGTTAAGGTATCTTTTTTTTTTTTTTTGTGATTGAGGGCATACACACAGGGTCTATTATGTAATTATATTATGCCTAACTTTATCTTTTGGTTGTGTTTGTAAAGTTTATATTCCTTAGGGGTCTCTATGGAACTTTGGGCTATAAAAGCTGAAGATCGGATCTAGGGTCTCATAAGTTTTTACACACACTAAAGATTTCTCTCTCTGATTCATGTGAGTTGATATTGGTTTTCTGGGTTTCTATTTTAAGTCTGGTTTGTTGGTTATCAAGATCTGCTTGATCTTGATTGTAATATGTTTTGAGTTTCTGGGTTTATGTTGGGTTGTTGGGTTAGTGTGTAAGTTCTTGTAGGCAGCACCTATTAGAGGGACTGTCATCTTTAATCTTGTATTGTAAGGCTTGCATCCGTGTTGGGGACAAGTCAACTATGTATATTTTTTTAATAAAAGTGAAGATCACCCAGGGGTGGTTGGTTGGGTGATTAAGAAGTTGTTTTTTGTTGTTTTGATATCATTTTAACAAGTGTGTTGCAAAATACACACTTAATTAAAAATGACAATAAGATGCTCTCTCACCAGACAAAATATGACTAACGATAGTGTGTAAGTGAACTCTTGACTCTCTGATTGGATCATGGAGTGCAGCGAGTTCAAATTGAGAGGTAAATGTTTTTAATGTTTCAATGATATGGAAGATAGGCACTTGTACGAGGATGTCACGTGTGGGTCTTTTGACGTGTCAGGCATTCAATGTATAAGTACATCTTTCATTTAATGCATTTGTTCTTTGAAGAATGCAAATGCATGTTTATTGTTTGTTACAAATTCGATATTATAGTCTGAAGAATGTAAGTATTCTTAAGATTAATTGTTGTAATGTAGGCTTACGTGAAAATGTAATTAATGGCTACAAAGGGTGCGCACCAGCTATTGGTATTGACCTTGGAACAATTTACTCTTGTGTGGGTGTTTGGCGCGAGGGCTAAGATCAGATCATGCCTAACAGAACTACGTATTCTTGTGTTTCTTTTACGGACTCTGAACGTTTAATAGTTGATAAGTGCTTATACCCAAAAGTGAGAGAGGGGTGAGCTTGAAAAATTAAGGTTCGAATAAGATTATTAATTGTGCAAATCATTCGTTCAGATTTACCATTTTGTTGGGATATTTTAGGGCAAGAAAAATGAAATTGAATGCCTTTAAATGCAAACATTTTGGAAGGCATGGTTATCAAATCCAAGGATCCAGAGAAACGTTGGTCGGGACGGATAGTCTTATCTTAGTGGCCTGTAAATATACTTGGTCGCAAAGAAATTATACTTACTCGGTGATGACAAACGGGGTCCACTCGAGTTTCTTATGTATACTCCTCAAGGGTCATTCCACTCAAGGTGCACGTCTAGCAAGGTTAGCTTTGAGATTGCATTTTAATATATGTTGTTAAAATTTTGAATTATTGTTAAAGGATATGACATTATGACTACAAGGTATAAGAACTCCAATGGACATCGACATTAATTTAAATGGAATAAATGAAAATTTATTAGGCGACTATTTGTAGGAATCTGAGAATAGAGTTGTTAATGGCTTTACATTTAGGAGTTTTAACATTTAGAAATGTATAAAATCGGGATGTTGAGTTAAAACGTCCATCACGTGGTTAATAACAAAGTTAATGTTATGCATTGTGTACTTGAAATTTGAGGGTTTGTTTATATATTTTCTTTCTTATTCTTGTTTGTAGCAAGATTGCATAAATGTTTGTAACTCCATGATTGCTTTGTATACCTGCAATTCATGTGATTTCAATGCAGCAACACTTCGTATGCTTTCAAGCATTTACATTCGAAGCACTAGATGAGTTTCAATGCAGAAACACTTCGCATGGTTTCAATTATTTACATTCGAAGCACTAAATGTAGCTCATATGTACTTACCACTTAAGCATGAAACTTAAACCAAGGTACTTACACATGAAGCCTCCACATTTATAAGGGCACTTAATTAATGTACTGTGATTTTTTTTGGTAGTTTGTTCAATAATTGTAACTTTGGTTTGTTAGCATGCAATGAAAAATGTTGGCGTTGTTATCTCGTCACCTTTATTTGGGGTTCAATTAATTTTGTCGTGATGGTATGAAATATTGTAATGTATTGGGATTTTCTATTTGTTTATTTGTTCAATAAGTTCGTAGCTTTGATTTGTTAGCTTTGGAAGAAAATTGTTGGCTTAGTTATTTCGTCACTTTTAATTGTAGTTGAGTGAAACTCTCAATATGGTTTTCAGATTTTACAGTCTTTAACACCAAGTGATGGATTGTAAGGCGTTCGTGATAGTAGTAAATATTATGCGTTACATATGGTTTTGTTAATTTTTGTTTTGAGTTAAGGTATCTTTTTTTTGTGTGATTGAGGGCATACACACGGGTTCTTTTGTACACACGGGTTCTTTTGTGAAATAAATGGTATTTAAGCATTTAGAATAGTTTGTTGACATTAAAATAGTATATGTGAAGAGACTATTTCCAAGACGTTACATTTAAAATAGTCTATTCACATGTTATCTTTTATTATTAATATGTTACATTTCTTATTCTTCGACTATTTAATTGGGTGCTTTTTGTCATAGCTAGTTATATTTTCTTTTTCAATGACACAATTCTAGTTGTTAAAGACCTTAATGAATCTTTTAGGTTTTTCCAAATTGCATGATGTAACATATTGGATTTCACATACACATCAAACCATAACCAAAGTAGACGTACAAAAGATGAGTTTTAGAGAGAGAAAGTTAGAGACTTGAGAACTTTAGTGAGAGAAAGAAAAATCTTATTATGAGCTCCAACTCTCTACCTTGGGAGGTAGAGAGTATTTATAGTCTTTACATAAATCGCCACCTATCGGGCTGTGGATCAGGCATACAGTGGGTAAAGACCCGTCCGTCCTCCACCGTGCTACTTAAACTAAATACTACTTAACTTATATTAATCTACGACTACGAGTTTACTAACGATTACATATACTTGAGGTGACCGACTCTTTAATACTTGGATTTACTAAATCCTAACAATCTCCCCCTAAGGGAGGTCACCTCAAACATATACTAAAATTACATTGAATACAAACAGATATTACATTAAAAATTGTTCTTGTATTTATGATGTAGTACTTTGCTCCGAAGCTCGTAGTCATTGATTCTTCTCATTGCATGTTTGGTTAATCCAAGTGGAGGTCTTTTTACTGATCCACGTGATAATGAGTTTTGAGCCAGTTTTGAGATCATCAGCAAACATCAATCTCTGACTCATCCATTGTGGTGTTGGTATAATGTGATGTTGTGACTTTCAGACCGACATGCTCACATTCTGGATCATGATGTATTCTCATCAGAGTAGCGGAAGCTTTTATTGATTCATGATATTGGCAGCAGCGTAGCAGAAGCATGGAGTGAAAATATCAGAGTCATTGATGCACTAATCATGATTTCTTTCGAGATGAATGTGTTGAGTGAGCAAGCGGCTATGGATTGACCGCTCCATTCTGATCAGCTGCAAACGTAGGGTGTTCCTGCATAAAACAGTTAGCAATAAAGCACACAAGAGTGTCTTTGATCACTTTTGTTGAATTAAGGTGCACGGCCAACGGTTCCCCGTTGATCAGTACAAGTACTGCCTGTGATCAGGTATAATTCCGAAGAATTTCCTTGACAGGGTTTCGCAGCTGTTCTAGCCGTGTTCAAACCGGAACGTCTCAAAGAAGACAACACGGAGTGAGTGAACCAGTGAATTGAGATTCACCGATTGATAAGAAGAGATTTGAAAAACAATCGTGTACTGCTCAATAGAAATTGTTTTTGCAATACAACGAAGGTTTTGATGAAAATCAATTATCAATCATAAACACCTTTTATTTTTTAAATATAAGTACACAGTCGATGTGCTAAAGAAAAGAGTTTTTAAGCACAATGACCGGTTTTTCAAAGGTATCCGTCAATCCATAACCTGAACCAGGATTGATTCAAAAGATTGAATCGCCCCATTGTTTCTGTTCAGTTGTCACATGGTTGATCTATTGAATAGATCTCACATGCCACCTACCAGGAGCTTGTTAGATGTTGGCTCCAGAAGGCTTTCCATCTTCATTGTGAATATGTTTACATATCACTCAGATGTTCTGGCAATACCACGAGGATAATGCGTAGGACTCAAGATATAATCTCTCTTTCCACATTGTGTGAAACAGAGAGTCTTCATTGAAAGTGTCCTAATGAGATTTAATGATGATCTCGTGGCTCTAGACTCAATTGTGCACATTTGGTTCCTGTGCCGGAGACTAGGGAGAGGGTCTCCTTCTTCAATATCAACAATCTCTAAGAGAAAGTCGATAGATTATGTAGGTTCCCCGTGAGAATGAAACAAGCCCTTTTAAGAGGAACTTGAGTGGTTTGGGAAGATGTAGTGCAGTGCGTCACTGGGTCCATGACGTCTTGTCTTCAATACTAATGTTACCTTGGTAACCACCAGTAGCATATGAATTGAACCTGGTTTCTGCCCTAAGGTTGAATAAATGGAGGGCTATTTCTTTTCACCCTTTTTCACATTCAATTCTTTTTCATTCTTCAACCCATTCAGTGCTTACCGAGACTTCATAACTAGAACCTTGTTGGGTTTATTCCAGTACTAGTTCAGTCTTAGTTCGCACTCTTCCCACATCTCATTTTTCTCCTTTTTTCCAATATACCTAAGGACTTCTACACTATCTAGTGGATTGTCCCTGGGTAGATCCCTCCGGTTCTGGCGGATCATGGGAACAAATACCTAACCTTAGCATCCTTATATCACCATACATAAAGTAAAGTTGGTCGGCCTATTTGGTATTGTTCATCTGCCATTGAAACCAATTGAAAACCATTTGAAAATCAATCCAGATACTTATGATATATTATCAAAGCATTTTGTACCTGAATTGTTTTTGATATTTTTAGAACAAGAGCTCCCCCTCAACATGTGCATCAAGTGAAATTGTTTTGCACACGGAGGCAAGAGAAAGAATTAACTTTTTTGATTACCATTTTCTAAAAGATATCAACATCACTTCCCTAATCAAAACAAGTAGATAAAGCATATAAGGGAGGATGAGGTTTTCATAAGCATGCTCCCCCTCAATATGTGCCTTGAGGTTTGAAAGAGTTTTGCACATACAAGAGGGAACAGACTGCACATTGAAACAAATTGATCACGTTTCAGATCTTTGTGGTTTAAGATAGATGCTCCCCCTCAACCTGTGCATGGAAAATTTGAAATAGTTTGGCACATGTGGGAAGGAGAGCTTGTACATCCTTATAAAACCATTTACCGAATTATCAGATTAAATCCAATTTAAATCACAAGTTCTCCCCCGATCACAATTATCAAATCATTTGAGATTTGTGATCTCTGTAGATTTAAATTGATTTGGAAAGCTTTTAAGGAGAATTGTGACTTGATTATGAAAGCGTTTTAACTGATAAGGATCAGATTTTGAGACTTTGGACTCCATTGATTAAACATGCATGATTATCTTTTGAAAACAATTGAATGACACATAACTTTTTAATTTAATTGAAATCATTCTCCCCCTCAATCAATGACCTAAGTTGTTGATTGAGAGATAGATATTTTGACACACTTTAAGTCCAAATGATTTCCAAAAAATAGAGTCCGAGTTATTTTACAAAGCAATTAGTTTTCATTAGATAGTAAGGATTTGTTTAAAGAATCAGAGCATTAGATTTGAAAACCAAGATAAAGCATGGCTCTGTTCTTTCTTTGAAAAGCGGGTTACTGCCTGAAATGACAATAAACCATAGTTTCACTTTCTCCCAAAAAAATATATATATATATATATATATATATATATATATATATATATATATATATATATATATATATATATATATATATAAGAACATTCGAACAATATCTAAAGCCCCGTGTCATTCTTTGAATGACATCGCAAAGACCGTAGATATTTTCGAAATGACAAAATGACAATAATTTTTTGAAATTTTTCAAGATTTTTCAATTTTTATGGATTTTTGAAAGTTTTATATTTTTCTATTTGATTTTTGAAGGTTTTATAATTTTGTATTTTGTTTTTCGAATAAATATTTACAAGAGATAGATGAAGAAAGACCTTTTACTCCTCTTCTTCCTCTTGAAGACGTTTGAGTGTTTCTGGTTGAAGGCTTTTAAGACCAAGTCGTGGAAGGATAAACTCACAATGTTCTCTAGGAAGAGCTTTGGTGAAGATATCTGCTAACTGGTATTCAGTCCTCACAAAGTATAGTTCCACCACACCGTTTTCAACTTGCTCCATGATGAAATGATGTCTAATGTCGATGTGCTTTGCTCTTGAGTGTTGTACGTTGTTGCATGCGAGAGCAATAGCACTTTTATTATCACAGTACAAAGGGATTTGTTGAATTCAAAGCCATAGTCAGATAATTAGGATATCATCCATAGGATTTGAGCACAACAAGATGACATGGCTATGTATTCAGCCTCTGTAGAGGAAATAGAAGTACTCATTTGCTTCTTTGAAGACCATCTCACAAGCTTATCACCCAAAAACTGAGCACCTCCAGACGTACTTCGACGAGTATCTTGACATCCTGCATGATCAACATCTGCATAGGCTGTTAGTGACATACCGGTGTCCTTCGGGTACCAAAGTCCCATATTGATGGTTCCTTGGAGATACCGAAAGACCCGTTTAACCGCTTCAAGGTGCTTTTTAGTAGGCTTAGCCTGGTATCTAGCACACATGCAAACAGCGAACAAGATGTCTGGTCTACTAGTTGTGAGGTACATCAGGGATCCAATCATACTACGATATTTTGTTTGGTCTACCATGATCCCTGAGTGGTCCTCATCTAGTTTAGTACGTTCAATCATGGGAGTGTCAACAGGGTCACTAGAATCAAATCCAAATTTCTTTAAAATCTCATTTGCATATTTAGATTGATTTATAAAAATGCCTCCGGGACTTTGTGAAATTTGTAATCCCAAGAAAAATGACATTTGTCCCACCATTGACATTTGAAATTTAGAACCCATTTCTTTTGAAAAACGATCACACTCATTGGGGTCAGTCGAGGCAAAGATGATATCATCAACATAAATTTGAACGTGAATTAAATGTTTTCCTGACTTTCTGGTGAACAATGTAGGATCAACTGCTCCTTTGCTGAATCCAGTAGATAGAAGAAACTTTGATAGCGTATCATACCATGCCCTTGGAGCTTGATTTAAACCGTAAAGAGCCTTCTTCAAATGATAAACGTGAGTAGGATGCTCTGGATTCACAAAGCCTTCAGGTTGGCTGACATAGACGACTTCTTTAAGATCTCCATTAAGAAATGCCGTCTTTACATCCATTTGATAGACTATCATGTTCTTACTTGCAGCATTAGCCAAGAATATTCTGATTGCCTCGATACGAGCAACAGGAGCAAATGATTCTTCAAAGTCAATACCCTCCTCTTGACGGTATCCTTTAGCAACCAATCGAGCCTTGTTCTTTAAGACATCACCATGCTCATCAAGTTTCACTTTGAAGATCCATTTTAGAGCAATGATCATAGCACAATCTGGAGCAGGTACTAATTCCCATACATCTAATCGATCAAACTCATGAATTTCTTCTTGCATGGCATTAAACCAACTATCTTCATTCATAGCAGTTTTAACGTCTTTAGGTTCGATCTTAGAGAGTACGGAGTTGAAGAAGCACCATAAGGCGTCGGTTGCAAGTTGTTTCCTTGTGGATACTGGACGAGAGAGGTTTCCAATGATGTTGTCCAGTGGATGATCATGTGTCCATTTTCTGATGTGTTCATGTGGTTGTTGTTGTGGAACTGAAGTAGCAGAGTCGATGTCTCCTGATGAAGATGGTTCTGATGATGACTCAGGAGCAAATATGTTTTCAAATGGAGCATCTTCAGGAGTAGCAAAGGGATTAACTTTATCATTGATGCCAGAAACAGTTCCATGATGTACATTTGAAGATTGATGATTTGTTGATGAGACAGAGTGATCAGCAGGAGGCGCTTCTTGACTTGGTGATATTGAGGCTGAAGGATTGACTTCATTCACAGGGATATGAGCAGCCTCTGTTGTAGGAATTGACAGATCATTAGCACTTGGCTCATAGTGTTCATCAAACATCGGATCAAACAATTTCTTCAAATCATCTTCAGTTGGAGGTACATATGGAGTTGCTGGAGAGGAATTTGGTACAAGGGATGAACCGATGGGACTGTTTTGAAGTGCGGGTCCAGAACTGGATTGTCCAGGAGCCATTTGACCGGTCAGCTCATCGAACGTAACGTGAATTGTTTCCATGATATTTCGGGTTCTCTTGTTGTAGATTCTGTAACCCTTCTTGTTTGGTGCATAACCAACAAAAACTCCAATATCTGCCTTTGCTCTTAATTTTCCTAAGTCTTGACCGTCATTCGTTGGATAGCACAAGGCACCAAACACACGAAGGTAGGAGAGATCAGGCTTTCGTTTATGAACAAGTTCATATGGAGTTTTTCCATGAGAGGTGTGTATAAGGGAACGATTTTGGGTGTAGCAAGCAGTGACAATGGCTTCAGCCCATAAAAACATTGGAACCTTTGAATAAATTAACATTGTTCTTGCGGCTTCTACAAGAGTTCGATTTCGTCTTTCAACTACACCGTTCTGTTGAGGAGTTCCTGGAACACTTCTTTGATGACTGATTCCAACACTTTCATAAAACTGAATTAAGTCTTTGTTAACAAACTCTGTGCCATTGTCTGTTCGAACAATTCTGACTGTATTGTTGAGTCGATCCTGAAGCTGTTTGATTAGTTTGATGATGACATCTAGAGTTTCATCCTTTTTCCTCAAAAACTTTACCCAAGTAAATCGAGAGTAGTCATCAACAACTACTAGAATGTATTTCTTCCCATTTATCGTTTGCACTCTCATTGGTCCGCACAGATCCATATGTAGGGTATGAAGAACTTCCATTACAGATTTTGTGGGTTTTGGTTTGTGGGCATATTTCGTGCTTTTTCCCAATTGGCAAGCTGAACAAAGATGATCTTTTTCATATTTTAATCTGGGTGATGTGCCCGGTAGGTGCAAGTTTTAAATTTATAAAAGGTGAATTACCAATTTTACCAATAACACATACGAGCAAGTATACTCGTCCGTTATAGCAAGATTATGAAGGTAAGTCGGGATCGTTCGCAGGGATTTGAGTGAATCAGAGCACAAGTTTGAATTAACGGAGTCGATCAAAAACATATAACAAAGTAAATAGATATAACACGAGACTAAGTGAGTTTAGGGACGCTTGCTAGGGCTGAATGGAAGTATTAGAACGATATTGCCTGCTCATATGAACGAGCATACACAATAACCATTTTAACCATTAAGTGGAAAATATTTAAATTTTGAACGTGGATGGCCCGTGTAGTGGGTCTAATTTTATACTTTTTCTAGTAGAAACAAGTCGAACGGTTAACCCTTTTTCGTGCTTTATACGGGTGTTTGGTTTTGGGTGTTTTAGACATTACCTTCAAGAAGTATGGGATGTATACCTAGACACGCCTGGTTACTCTCACGTTTGCTATTTACCCTTCTTTATGTAAGATCATCAACAACTACTGATGAGAGCTAAATGAACCCATTTCAAAAACTCCTTTTTCCTACTTTGAGATCTACAGTAGTAGTTTGATTAGTTTGTCGAAGTCCTAGCTG
>BPTQ01000006.1:183734139-183779092 GCA_019973895.1 Chrysanthemum seticuspe
GATCAGCTGCAACCGTCCAAATGTTCCTGCAAACAACAGTTAGCAATAAAGCGCACAAAAGTGTCTTTGATCACTGATGTGCCCGGTAGGTGCAAGTTTTAAATTTATAAAAGGTGAATTACCAATTTTACCAATAACACATACGAGCAAGTATACTCGTCCGTTATAGCAAGATTATGAAGGTAAGTCGGGATCGTTCGCAGGGATTTGAGTGAATCAGAGCACAAGTTTGAATTAACGGAGTCGATCAAAAACATATAACAAAGTAAATAGATATAATGAAATTTAGATGATTAAAAACTACACTTGCTCAAACTAGTATCATATCATAGATTAATGTGATTGTATTAACTACTTAACATGTTGGTTGTGATAATTAGTTGAAAACTAATCTATTGTTCTTACAAGATAAACCTTCGTCAAGATTTCAGTTCATAAAAACAAGCTTTAAGTTTAACCAATCAATTCAAGATCAATTCAAGTTTCATAAGTCTACTTTCATAAACTTAAACACAAAAACATCCACTTGTTCATCAAATTGCTTAAGAAATGGTCAATACAAAAGGTACCCGATCATAGACAAAAGGCTACAATTAATTTTCCACAACTAATCTTACGACCATTTAGATGTTTCCAACTAATCCAATTTGATAATCAAAAAGCGTTTCTATTACAACCACACCTTAGTTCCTTTGTATAATCAAGAATAATGGGTAAAAACAATCATCCATAGACAAAATGATTATGACTAGTTGAATAATACGAAGTTCTTTCGACCCCAACGATAGTTACCAATTAGCCAAACTTGATTAACAAATGTCACTATGAAACTTTAGCACAATTGGATCTTAGAATCAACTTGAAATTGAATTAAAACATGTTAATACAATCACTAACTAATCATATAATAATCAACATCATTTAAGCAAGTGTATAAAGAAACTAGCCACTCATAGCAAACATGAACATAAACTCATAATTTTGATCATTAGAAAACATGATTAAAAGTCTTACAATGCTTGGAATAAGATTACAAATGATGAAGTAATGATTCCCAAAGGATCGTGGTGGACTTCTTAGTGTTTCGGCTTCCAACGGTGGAACTTCTGGAACTCCAAACTTCTCTGGATTTCTAAGGACGAATTTCAGGAGGTTAAGGCTTGGTTTGATGAGTAGAGAGCTTTGTAATTGAAGTGTGTATAATATGCTCACATTTAGCCTCTATTTATACTAATTCCAAGGCCTAGGGTGTTAAATGCTTGACTTGGCCTCCAAGGAGTAAGGAAGGGACTAGAATACACCAAGAGAAGGACCTAGAATCGTTTGGATGCAAAGGGAAAGCTTAGTGATGAAGATTTGACAACTGCAGCTTCACCAACCGGATCGGTCATACGACCAACCGATCCGGTTGGTCTTCAATAATAACACACCGACCGATCCGGTTGCGGGTTGCGACCGATCGGTCGGTCATGGCAAAAATATGTATTCCGACCAAATGCCAACCGATCCGGCTGAAAGTGTAACCGGATCCGGTTGGATCTTCTGAGAAAAGAAACTTGATCTTTCTCTCTTCACTCTGACTTGTAGAACTTGGTTCTTCAATCACTAAGGTCTTCAAAGGTACTTGGGATTTAGCTTAACTGAGACGGGAATCTTCGATTAACTGCATATTTCCACATTTTCCTCCATTTCCCTGCACTTGGTTATGAATGCTAGACAAACATATCTAAATACGATTAAGTGCTAAAATCACACAAATATAACCAAATAACAGATATAAAAGTACACACAATGCTACTAAAAACATGCACAATCTGAGTGTTATCACTGGGTAAGCCTCTGACAAGATCCTTTCTGGAAAGATTGTTTATGGTGTCGAAGTTCAAGTGATTGAGACGACGATGCCATAACCAAGACTTTGTTTTATAAGCCTTTGACAGCAAGCAGATTGGAGAAGACTTCATCATGTCATCGATAGAGATGGTGTATAGGTTTGAACCTCGAGTACCTCTTAATAATTCCACACCATCAAGTTCTCTAACAAAATAAGTATGTTTTCTAAAAGCCACTTCTAGATCAGAATCACAGAATTGACCAACAGAGAACAAATTATGATCAAGACCTTCCACATAATATACCCTGGAAATTACACTTTTACCAACCACATAATCTCCATAACCCATAATAGCTCCAAAATGGTCGTTCCCGAATCTAACTGTCCCGATGAATTTACTCACGAAGTTTATGAGCCACGACCAGTCTCCAGTTATATGCTTGGAACAGCCTGAGTCCAGGTACCACAG
Source organism: Chrysanthemum seticuspe (assembly GCA_019973895.1). Taxonomy (NCBI): domain Eukaryota; kingdom Viridiplantae; phylum Streptophyta; class Magnoliopsida; order Asterales; family Asteraceae; genus Chrysanthemum; species Chrysanthemum seticuspe. The sequence goes on from BPTQ01000006.1 coordinate 183,736,443, forward strand.
AACGATTTGAACGATCTGCAGTAGAACACAGACAAGAATGGATAACTGGATAATTGGGATCCCCATGCAAGAATGGGTTCCATTTGGTTAGTAACAGTGATTGGAACTCCCACATCAGAAATAGAAACACCCATATTAGAAATAGAAGCAATGGAAACATTAGAAATAGATGCAGTGCTAGTATCCGTATTTGACCTATTCAAAGTATGTTCACTTCTTAAGGGAATAATTCTACCAGTAGGCATCCATTTTCTAGTGGGCATTGCCTGATTAATCTTATGGCCAAAAGGTATCCATTGATAACCTATCTTACTAAATGTTCTTCCTGTGGGTTTCCACTGTTTTCTAACTTTCTTTCGCTTTTGCCTTTTAGCCTTCTTAGCTTGATTTTTAACATTAACAGTTTTAACTGAGCATTTGACAGCTTTAGACAAATCATTCATACCACATTCAAGATTAGTAACAGAAACCACGCAATCATCGCCAAAAGTAGTAGAATTCGCATTAATTACAGTATGCTTAGAGCTAACACTAGAATCAACACAATTTGTTTTATTCAAATTCTCCCTACGGTGATCTTCTACTTTCTTCCAATGCACATTCTTAGCTTGCGAGGTCCTATCATTCCTTGTATTGCCTTGAGACTTTGACCTGCTCGCTTTAATGTCACTGATTACTCCTGTAGAGGGAACGGGAACATTAGTTGGTTTTGCTACTTTTTTCCTGTCATGTTTTGATGTGCTGGGATGTGAACTATTCGAAGGTACATTGAGGTTCACTTTCTTAACACTGGAGGTGCTGGGATCTAAACTATTTGAAGGCCTACTAAAGTTCACATTCATAACATTGGGCATTGAATGACTTGTATACTTGGCATTAGGCATAGAACAGGGTATCAAGGGATTGACTTGCTCACCTAGGGATTTAGGGCATATTTTAATTAAGCATTCTAGAAGTTCTTGAGATCGTTTGGCATATAAGCATGCATGGCCAATTGCATTATCGAGTGGTTTCTCTAACTTATCCTCTTCTACAATCTCACGGAGACACTCTAGACTATCCTTAAGGTATGAGAAATATGTTTCAATGGCAAGTTTGTTATTCCTAAGATGAGGAGGAACATATTTCACAGACAAAGCATATTTATTACAACCATGCAACTTTGATGCACCATTCTCCCCATTGGTCATTGGCATTTTCCCTTTTACCTGACTCTTCAGATTCTCAATTTCCTTTTGCAACGAAGTTATTTGTTCATTATTTTTATTACGAGTGACTTTTATTGACTCAAATAACTCATTAAAATGACGTTTAACCTTTTCATTTTCTTCTAGAAAACTCTCATTTTCCTTTTGTAAAGCATTGACCAAGTTTTGAAGATAAAATTTTTGAGAATTCCGAGAATCTAAAGGAGGAGGCATTTGGGAGCCAGTCACATTGTTCATTTCACCCTTTAATTGAGAAATTTGGGCTTTCAACTTTTTGAACGTGTTACAATGAGCTCGAATCTGTTCATCACATTTGCTAATTTCAAAAACTGCATCAAATTCAAGAACATCCAAGGATGTCTTGAAATTTGAGGTTTTAACATTTTCTTTCAGATGTTGATATTTTAATTGCAAAGCAAGATGTTCAACTTCCAATTTAGAAAACTGTTTTACCAGGTTATCATGATCATCCTGTTCAACCTTATTATGCAGTTTAGAGTTAGTTTTTTCAAGCTCAATGACACGATCATGGGAGACATTCAGAGCAACAGATAATTCATGAAATTGAGAAGCATTAATGGAACAATTTGTAGCAGTGTAAAACACATCTTGAGCAATACATTCAGAAATAAGATTCTCATTCAAGGTATACAAGTTCTTCCTCTCAATCTCATTATATTTTAGTTCTCGCTCATAGTCACTAACCTCGACAATCATCGCATCAAATTCCTTTTCCATTTCTTTAATATCTAAGTCCATCCCCTTTTTAAGACTCTCAAATTGACCTTTTAATTGTTTAAAGAAAGGCATGACCTCAGATAAATAGCATTCTTTAGTTTGCTCAAAACCCCTTTCCCTTTCAGTTATCCCAGTGGGTGTAATCCTTTTCTTACAAGTTTTCTCAAAATCAACAAATAATTGAAATATGACATATTGACTGATTAAGGTCTTGCTTTTAGTGGCAATGGTTCTAGGAACTAGATGCATTGGTGTATTTGGAGGATACACAGTCGCTGAAGGCATTTTCCTAAGGGGAGGGTTTGTAACAACAAGATTCTCTGCTTTTTGCTTATCTAAATCCTTTTTCCAGAACACTTGTTCGGGAGTTAACAACGTTTGAGGCTTAAACATGTTCAAGGAAATCCAATTCTCCTTTTTGTAATCATGGGGTATGATAGATATTTTCTTCTCTTTACATTTAGGATCATCTAGTTTCTTGTTCATCTTCTCCCTAGTGACTTCATCTGATTTCTTATCTTCCTCAGTGCACTCAGCGCAACTAGGTTTCTGTCTAGGCTTAAGGATTTCATTGCCATCATAAATTACCTTATGAGCACTTCTAGCCTTTTTAATGACCTCTGGATTTGGTTCCTCAACAAGGGGAGTACTATGCTTATCACTTAAAACTCTGTACTTAGTGATTAAGTGAGCAGTCTGAATGGTATTTCCTTGTACGTACAACTTATTTTCAAGCTTGTTTTTCAAGGTTTTTAGATTAGAAAAATCATTCAAAAGTTTTGATTCCTTAGCACTGAATTCTTGCTTAAGCATTTTAACATTTTCTTGAAGTTCTTGTTTTTGCTTAGCAATTTTAGAAAACTTTTCTTGTAAGGAGTTTAACTCTTGTTTTAATACTTCTTCTCTAAACTTACTTTGTCTAATAGTTGTACGCATTTGGTCATCCATCTCCTGCTCACGAGTGGTTAACTCAAACTTAGCTCGTTGTTCATAAATAGCAACACGTTCTTTATAGGCATTAAGTTCAGAGATAACAGACTCATCAGGGGCACATGCAGTGTATTCGTCAAAAGCATAGTCATCATTGACTGCATAAGATGCATCACTTGGTACAATCTCACTTTCACTTTGTTTCACATATTGATCATATGGGACAACATTGACATTACCTATATTTTTAATATCTGACTCAATAAATACAGTTGATTGTACTTCATCATGTATCTTTTGCTCATCAACTTCATCGTATAATTTTAGTACCTCAGAAATGATTTTGTCTTTGGATGGACCAATTTGTTGTGGTGAAGAAACTTTTGGAGAAACCATAGGTGAAATGCTAGCCATGAAGATTGTTTAAGCAGTAGGTTCATCATCTACATCAGAGTCAAATGCATCACAATCAGCTACTTAAAAGGCATTCTGATGATTATGACCAATCTCCTGAATTGGCTGTTCATCAACATCAGCATCATAAGTCTTGGCATTCCCTTCAGCAAGAAACAATAAATCCTTTTCATCCAATGCTGCTCCATTATCCTGAGCTTGAAAAAGTAACATCATAACCCTGAAGTACTCTGCATTCTGAGGGCGCTTTGGCGATGTGCAGTTCCTTGAAATATGTCCCTCACCAACACAGTTGTAACACTTGATCGACTTTACTTGTCCTTGATTTCCATTCCTTCCCCTATTCTGATTTGCCACATACCCTCTATCAACTCTACCTCTTCCTTGTTCATACTGCCTTTCTTGAACTGGTTGTACCATAACCTTCCCATCTCTGACAGTGGCCTGATTGTGTTGATTAGATGCTGTTCTGAGGTTGTTGTTGGTGTGTGGGAGAGAGTTCATGTTTTGACTGATCATGAAAGCCAGTTGATTAATGAAGTTTCCTACGTGTGCATCAGCATCAGCTTGTTTGAACATTGGATCGGGAATGAGTTTGTGATTACCATTACCCATTGTTGGATCGATGTACTCTAACCAAACTAACTTAAATAGCTTGTTAAGGTTTAATAACCTCGGATAAATCCTAAGTTATTAACAAAGAAACACTGAGCAAACTCTATTAAGTATGCGAAATTTACTTAACAAAGCTAAGAAGAATAACTTAAACTTTGAACGATTTTATTAATAACTCTAACTCTGCTTATTATGCAGATCTTTAACAACTCTAATAATATCGAACTTCTCTCTAAAACTCTAATAAAATCACGTACATCTTATGCCAATCTAGGGGTCCTTTTATAGGCTCAAGGATACCCTAGTCGGTTTACAAATTGTATCCTTGTACGTCAAGTAATCTAATATAGAATATTCTAGAATTACAAGACTTTCTATAAACAAATAAAACAGTTCTTTGATCTTGCAGTACTTTGACTTCGTATGCAGTACTTTGACTTTATCATTTAGCAGTACTTTGATTAATCTTCAGCACTTTAACTGTTCAGCACTTTCATATCCCAACAATCCTCCCCTAACTTGAATTCTACTTGTTTGACTTCAAGTTCCTTTGTGAATTTATCTTTATCAGCTTCATCTTTAAGAATAAATTGTGTCTTTGTCTTTGGATTGTATCTTTGTAGTTTCTGTGCATAATCAAAGTATCTTTAGAAATATTCTTTTACAGCATCATCCAGCAAGCTCCATCTTTTCAACAACACAGCAACATATGACAATTTGTACATTAATTCAGTTTAAGTTGCATACTATTCTCATCACTTCCAGATGTGCTAACTCCTGTGAGAGGTGAATCATTGAAAATTTAATGGATTTAGATCTCTTTACCAAAGCCATTAACTTTGGAGTAGCCAAATGTTTTGGTGTGTAAGACCATGGTACACTGATAACCATATGATTTTAAGCAAATCATCAGCTATCAACAGATTTGTTTTGTCTTTACCAAAAGCTGTACCCTTCTGGACTAGTTAGTTCTTTCATCATGGTGAACTAATTACCATATAATGGTTTTTCCACAGCCTTTACCAAAAGCCATTTTCTTGTGGGCTAGCCAACTCTTCACATTACTGATATGGTGAGTTGATTACCATCCAACTTATTAGCAAGTTGTCAACTAAAAACGGATTTGATATATCTTTACCAAAGCCGTTTGCTCATGGATTAGCCAATCCTTTTGTAACCATGGTGGATTGATAACCTATTGATGTTACCATCTCAAAAACCATTTATTCAACCTTTGTTTCAAAATATTTGTTACTTAACAAAAGTTTTCTTCAAAAATCACTTAACTGGTTAAAAGCTGCAAGCAGTACTTTGATTAAAGTACTGTTTGATCAGCAGTACTTTGAATAAAGTACTGATTTATCAAAAATAATTTATTCAATTAAATCTCATACCAGTTATTCATTATCATCAGCAATAGTAGTCCAATTGATAAACAAATTGATGACCATACAAGCAATTTCATTGTCTTCTTCAACTTCCATTCGATGCTCTAGCATCCTCCTCATAAGATCTACTGTAAGAGGATATCTTCTATCTGCAAACATATGAATCATTGTACCACTTTCCAGCTCTAGAACATGAACTCCAGATTCTTCAAAGAATCTCCAGCAAACAATTTCCCAGTTCTCTTGATTCTTCCAAATTTCATCACTGCTATGTTCTTCAGTTTCCCATGCAGTTGTAAGATCTCCAAGTAAAACTAAACCAATTCCTTCTGATGGATGATGTTCAAAATAATCTTTCACCACATGATATAAATAGAATAGATCCACTCTATCTATAATATGCAATAAATCCCATAGTCTATTGAACACTCTGAAGCTTTCATCTTCTCTATGAAACATCAGATAGCTTCCATCTTTAGATTCCACAACTTCAAAAGCAATAATCTGAGATCTGTTCATCTTCATGTCAGCATCTTCTCTGGAATATTCAAAATCTACTATTCTGAGATAATTTCTTAATTCATCCCTAGTTTCAGATCTTAACTCAACTTTTTCTTTCTTTGAAAACTGTATATCTTCAACTTCAGTTTTCCTTTTTCTTTTTAAACTTTTCTTTCTTTCTTCTTCAGTCCAAGTAGCTTCATCTTTATAATCTTTGATACTTGCAACATCCTTCTTATAAGCCTCTATCTCAGCATCATATAATGTTTTCATATCAACATACTTCAGCTTCTGCAATCCTTTATATCCTCGACTTTTCAAATAAGCCATCATTGCATTCTTTTCTTTAGCAAGATTTGGTTTTCTAGGCATAAAAGAGACAGGAGTAGGTGACTGTAATGGTTCAGCATCTTCAACATTCAATTCTTCTTGTAATTTCTTAGCTGCTTCTTCATTCATTGCCTCTTCATTAGTAACTTAAGTCACTACTTCAGCATTAAGTTCTTCTTGCACTTTTCTAGCTGCGGCCTCATTCCTAGCAACTTCAATTGCTCTAAGATCTGCCAAAGTTAGCTTTTTCTTCTTAGTTTCTATCAACTTGCCTTTACCTTTATCCTTAGGACCTATTGCAGGTTGAGAAGCTCTTGGTTGTTCCTATGCAACTTCAGTAAAAGTAACACCCCTTGGCTTTGATAAATCATGCAATATTTCAGCAACAGTTTCATCATCACTTGCAGTTCTTACAGGTTTAAGTGTATCAGCTTCTTCTGGTATGGCAGTTGTTGAGGGACCAGCTTGTTCTTCATGTGGAGTAGTTGAAGGACCAGCTTCCTCTTCAAAATCTAATACTCTTTGTGTAACCAATTCTTGTCTGTAAGTTCCAGTAGTAGCAGTACCTTGATCATCAGTACTTTGAACTTGAACATCAATAACTTGTTCCTTAGTTTCTTGAATAACTTGTTCTTCAGTCTTTTCATGTTCTTCAGTACCTCCAGGTTCATTTTCCTTAACAACATCTTCTTTCAAATTCCTTTCTTCTAAATTCCTCCCCAATTGGACAGAAGATTGTGTGTGAACCTTTTGGCGTTTGCTCTTCCGAGACTGCCTCTGCTCCTTCTTTTTAGATTTGACCCATATACGATGATGTTGAACCAATGTCCAGACAAAATTCTTGAGCCTTCTAAACTTGAGCTTCAATTTTTTAATCTGTTTAGCTTGAGCCTCAGTAGTCTTTTGCAACTTGACTAACTCCCTTGTCAAAACATTATTATCCAATGTTAAACCTTCAGGGGATATAGTATGTGAATCATCTCCTTGAATTGGTGAATGTTCCTCTGGTTGAGAATTAGGAACAGATTGTTGTGGAGATGGAGAAGGTGAACCTGCAACATCTTCTTGAACTTCAGTACTTGGGGAAGCAGTACCTTGAGATGCAGTACCCTCTTGAGATGCAGCACTTTGAGAATCAGTACTTGCAGATGCAGTACTTGCAGGTGCAGTACCTTCACTTTCTTCATCATCTTCAGCATCAGCTCTAACAGCTTGAACAACTTCCATCATAGAAGTAGTTAAAGGAGTGTCTTGACCTCTGAATAAGTCACTTCTTCTTTCCATAAAGGTAAAAATCTTTGCTTGTTGTACTATAATAGGTAGTAAGTCTGTAGGCTTTGGTACATCAGCAAGTTGTTTATTGAGGAATACTTGAACAAACCTTGGATACATTAACCATTTTGATCCATGAGTGATGTGGGAAAGCATGCCATCTAGAATAAGCCTTGAAAAATTGAAAACACGATCTGTAGCCAATCCCACCATAGCAGATGCTATGTTAGATCCAAATTGCTCCCATGAAGTACTTTTAGCCCTAATACAATGAAGCAACACATGCACTAAAAACTTCCATTGAGGACAAAAGACTTGTTTCCTGAATGTTTGTTCTGTTAAAGACCTTTCATAACCAATGTGCCCAAAAGTATCCCAAACTAACTGCTTATCAAAACGAATAGCCCCTTCTTCATCATTAAACAATAAGTCTTCTCGAATAGAGGCTTCTGTAATCTTCACAGTTCTTCCAGCAACTGTAGCCCTAATATAAAATTCATCATTCTCCATATTATCCCTAGCAGTAGCCCAAAATTCTTGAATCCAAGGTTCAATTATATCCGGCTCAACTAAAAGAGCATAACTGATTGGCGACCCAGTAAGATAATCAATTATATCATGAAAAATCACATTATCGTCAGTCTTGTCTAAATTCGCCACCATGTTGTGCTTTGAAACAGTAGGACGATTCGCCATGGTTGAGTATGTAAGCACACTTAGAGATATAATCGAATAATAAAGAGATGGTAAGAGAAATATGGAAAAGATATGAGAATATCAAGATGAGAGGGAAAATCGGAGAGTAGTTATTTATAGGTGAGATTTGAAAAATCACAGCCCATAATATCAAAGTTACCGTTAGTAGAATTACCCCTCAATATTACCGTTGGAACAGTACTTTAATAAGACAAACAGTATTTTCCACGTGTGCAGTACTTTCCCAAGCAGTACTTTCCAAGCAGTACTTTCATAAAAAACAGTACTTTTCCAAATTCCTCTGTATAAGCTAAGTATACATAAATATCCTCCCCTCAAACAATGCACAGGACTATACTAATACTAAATAGTCCTCCCCTTAAATGTAGCTCAGTAGTTAATCATGCCAATGCTCACCACCAAGTGATTGAATCTTGAAACATCAAAGCCTTTGGTGAGTAAGTCAGCTACATTATCATCCGTGTGAACTTTGACCACATTTATGAGTCTGTGCTCATAACAATCTCTGATAAAGTGATGCCTAATCTGAATGTGCTTGGTTTTGGAATGGTAAACTGGATTTTTCACAATACAAATAGTACTTTCATTATCAATATTGATAGGAGTATTCTTGAAGTTGAACCCATAATCCAAGAGTTGATTATGCATCCACAAAACTTGGCCACAACAACTTGTAGCAGCTACATATTCAGCTTCAGTAGATGATGTTGCTGCAATTGTTTGCTTTTTACACTGCCATGAAACTAATCTTCTTCCAAGATATTGGCATCCACCTGTGGTTGATCTTCTATCATAGTTGTCTCCTGCATAATCACTATCTGAAAAAGCCTCCAAGTGAAAAGGTGAATCCCTAGGATACCACAACCCTAACTTAGATTGTTGTTTCAAATAACAGAAAATTCTCTTCACTGCATTCATATGAGAAATCTTTGGTGAGACTTGATATCTTGCACATAAACAAACCGCAAACATGATATCAGGCCTAGATGCAGTAAGATACATAAGACAGCCAATCATTGATCTGTATAACTTGACTTCAACTGGGTGTCCATCTTCATCCTTGCCCAATGAGTTAATTGATTTAATAGGTGTAGTAACAGACTTCATGTCATCAAAATTAAACTTCTTAAGTATGTCTGATACATACTTGTCTTGACTTATAAAAATTCCTTCCTTTGACTGCTTAACTTGAAGTCCCAAAAAGAAATTTAACTCACCCATTGAACTCATTTGAAATTCTTTCTGCATCAGCTGCTCAAACTCCTTAACCATAGACTGTTTGGTAGCTCCAAAGATGATATCATCAACAGAGACTTGAACTAACATGATATCCTTCTTGTCTCTTTTAATGAACAGAGTCTTGTCAATAGCTCCCCTCCTGTAACCATGTTGTAATAAGAATGATAAGAGCCTCTCATACCAAGCTCTAGGTGCCTGATGAAGGCCATAAAGAGCCTTAAACACCTTGTAAACTTTGTTAGGATGTTTAGGATCTTCAAAACCAGGAGGTTGTTTTACATAAACTTCTTCTGTTATAGTGCCATAGAGAAAGGCACTCTTGACATCCATCTGGTAAACTTGAAATCCAATATATGAAGCAAATGCAAGAAATATTCGAATAGCTTCAATCCTTGCTACAGGAGCAAATACTTCATCATAATCTACTCCTTCTTCTTGTCTGTAGCCTTGAGCTACTAACCTTGCCTTGTTCTTGATGACATTACCTCGTTCATCTCTCTTGACTCTGAAAACCCATCTGGTTCCAATAACTTTCTTCCCATCTGGAAGATCACATAATACCCAAACTTCTTGAAGTTTGAATTGTAGCAGTTCTTCTTGCATATCTTCAACCAAACTTTCTTTAGTCAATGCTTGAGCAATATTCTTGGGTTTCTCTTGAGAAATAAAACAAGTAAACAGACATGTTTGATGGTCCTTATGATTCAGCCTGTTCTGTTTATAGACAAAGCTAAGTAAAGCATTATGAGGTTTAGTAAAACTCTTAGCTTTGTGTCTTGTCATCACTCCAGAAATAGAAGGACCAATGATTTGATCAGTAGGATGATTCTTATGAATTCTTAAGTTAGGAGACTGTGGAACTCCATAAGTATCATCCAAATTAGTTAAATCAGCATCTTCATTGGAATCTGAGAAAATACCTTCATCTTCAAACTCATCATCAGTTTCTTCTAAACCAGGTATGGTAGGATCATCCAAATCATCTAAAGTACTGTCAACTGGTGCAGCAGTACTTTGTTCGAAAGTACTGTCCAAAGTACTGTGAGAATACTCTGCAGTCTTATTCTTTTTCTTTGCTTCTTCATAAGCTCTTCTTTGTTCATCAGAATAAGAATGTGCCATTACATCTTGTAAAAGCATACGATTAAGTGTCTCTTAAATATCTTGATCCTCAGCAGATAGTGAAGATTTTGGTATATCAGTACTTTGCGCTGGTGCATCAGTACTTTGCTTTGGAGCATCAGTACTTTGCTTTGGATCTTTATCAGGAACAGCATCAGGTCTAATGTGAACTCCATGAACAACATACTGCGAATCTTCTCCATTATACACAGGTTGATTTTCTTCTCTGACAGGTACATAATTCATAGAAGGAGTTAAAACTTCAAGATCAAACATCCAATCAGGACCTTTACCCTTCTGATTGTCTTGATCTTCTAAAAACTCAACATGAAGACAATCTTGAACCTTCTTAGTAACTCTGTTGTACACTCTAAATCCCTTACTGTTGGTACAATAACCCAATAAATATCCTTCTTCAGACTTGCCATCAAACTTTCCCAGATTATCAATTGTGTTTAAAATAGTGAGAGGGCAACCAAAAGGCTTCATAAAACGAATGTTGGGTTTGTTGCCCATCAGCAGCTCATAAGGTATCTTCATATGTGGTTTTGTGACTGATACTCTGTTAAGTACATAGCAAGCAGTACTTACAGCTTCAACCCAGAATTGAATAGGTAGTTGTGAATCTGCAAGCATAGTTCTGGCTGCTTCAATCAAAGTCATATTCTTCCTCTCTGCAACACCATTCTGCTGTGGTGTTCTTGCAATGCTGAACTCCCTCTTGATTCATTTGTTAGCACAAAATTCATCCATAAGCTTGTTCTTGAATTCAGTTCCATTGTCACATCTAATACCTCTGACCTTGAGTCTCAATTGGTTTTCAAGTCCTATTATTAGTGTCTGAATAGCATCAAAAGTATCATCTTTAAATCCCAAGAAAAATACCCAACTGAATCTACTGCAATCATCGGTAACAACTAAGCAATACTTTTTCTTGTTTAAACTTGCCACAGAAACAGGTCCAAACAAATCCACATGTAACAGCTCCAAAGGTTCTATAATTGTCCTCTCCTCAAGCTTCTTGCATGAAGCTTTGTGTTGTTTACCCTTCTTACACGCCAAACATGAGTGATCATTCTTGTAAGTCTTTGAAGGTAAACCTCTAACTAAATTGCCTTTGACTAGTTTGTTGATATTCTTGAAATTTACATGGCCTAATCTTCTATGCCACTGATGTGCTTCTTCAGTTGTTGCTTTTGCCACAAAACAGGTGGCTCTTCCATAAGAGTGAAAACTCTTCATGTCCAGACTATACACATCATTGGTTCTTGGTACTCTGAGTACTACCAAGTTATCATCAACAGGCTTAAATTCAGAGGAAAGAATGAGACATTCTGTGTCAGTGAATAACACAGGATGCTTTTTATCACAGATTTGAGACACTGATAATAAGTTGAACTTGAGCTCCTTCACATATCTAACATTCTCAAAATCTATACGTCTTGCTTTGATGGTTCCTTTCCCATTAATTCTTCCTCCATTGGGATCATTCCCAAATGCAACTCTTCCTCCACTAATAGATCTGAAATCAGACAGAATATCCTTGTCTCCTGTCATACTTCCAGAGCAACCACTATCTACAATCAAATGATCTTTAAGCTCCTCTTCTGAGTTGCCCTGCACAAAGATTTAGAGATTTAGTTTCTTTTAGGAACCCAAGCCATTACTGACTTGTGTTCCCCTTGTGGAGTTACAAACTCAAATTCTTTGAGTATGTAATTTCCACTGTTTATTATGCAGATCTTTAACAACTCTAATAATATCGAACTCTATTAAGTATGCGGAATTTACTTAACAAAGCTAAGAAGAATAACTTAAACTTTGAACGATTTTATTAATAACTCTAACTCTGCTTATTATGCAGATCTTTAACAACTCTAATAATATCGAACTTCTCTCTAAAACTCTAATAAAATCACGTACATCTTATGCCAATTTAGGGGTCCTTTTATAGGCTCAAGGATACCCTAGTCGGTTTACAAATTGTATCCTTGTACGTCAAGTAATCTAATATAGAATATTCTAGAATTACAAGACTTTCTATAAACAAATAAAACAGTTCTTTGATCTTGCAGTACTTTGACTTCGTATGCAGTACTTTGACTTTATCATTTAGCAGTACTTTGATTAATCTTCAGCACTTTAACTGTTCAGCACTTTCATATCCCAACACCCATGGGTATAACTTGAGATGCTTTGGTGGTAATTCCAATGTTTGAGTAGAAGGCAGTTGAATCATTTGATGAGCTTATCTCTCCCTGGTTGGTTTTGAACTGATTAAGAATCCTTTTTTTCAAACATAGCATGTCTCTCATTCTGAAGAAGGAAGGCATAGAGTTGTTCATAGTTTGTATTCTTCAATCCTTTTTTTAGCTTCACAGAGGTGAAAAACTTGTGCCATTCGGGATTCATGTTCTTCACAAACTTTGAGTTCAGCTGAATGTTTGGCATAGTCATTATGATGTTTCTCATATCATTCGCAAGCTTATGGAATCTCACGTACTACTCATAGACACTCTCATCTGGTTTCATCTTGAAGTGCTCAAATTCATCATAGAGTTGTGATTCTCTATCTTCCATAGTAAGTTTAGAACCTGAGAGAAGCATCTTGACATTATCCCACACTGCCTTGGCTTCAGTGTTGTGATTGATCAGCTTGTAGATATCTTTTGGAAGACCTTGAAGTATGATGTTAGAAGCCCTGATATCAGCATCGAATCTCTTTTTCTCCTTATCATCGAGCTCATCATATGTCTTTGGTCTGTCTATTCCATAGATCATTGTTCCATCTACAGCTGTATCAATTAACTCTCTTGTAGTCTCAATCTGATAAGGTCCTTCATCAATCGATTTGAGAATGTTGACCCCATTTTCCTTTCCAAGACAGTACAATCTGATTCTTTGAGCCCAAGAGTCGTAGTCGGTTCTGTCAAGCATGGGTGGAGGAGTATCTGAACCAGCTGCTTGAACATCCTCGGCAACAGTGGAGATGATTGTAGGTACGTTGGTAGACATGTTACCAGATTACACGGGATTTTATAACTCTATGATTAAACCGGGAAATAGATTCTTTCACGGGATTTTACTAAATCAAGAGAAAACCGTATTACCAGCAAAAATCAACCAAGTCGCTAAGAAACCTTGAAGCAAGTCGCTAACCACCAAGTTGCTAAATAGCAAGTCGCTATAATGCCAAGTCGCTAAGACACAGTCAAGTCGCTAAAGAACAACTCGCTAAGCACCAAGTCGCTAAGTTATCAAGTCGCTAAATAGCAACTCGCTAAGCACCAAATCGCTAACACCAAATCGCTAACAAACTTAAGTACAAGTCGCTAACTTTCACCAAGTCGCTACTCGTAGTGGAGAATCCACTAAGTGTACTGTTTGTCGGCTTGTCTCAATAGGCAAGTCGCTAAGCTCAAGTCGCTAAGAACTTAAACTACAACTCGCTAATAACTTACAAAGCAAGTCGCTAACTAGAAAAAGAATCCGTGGCTCAAGTCGCTAGCTAGAAAATCTCACAAACACCACTTTTCAATCCAAAACCAACCCAACCACGATGATTCAAGCTTACCAAATCAAAACCCAAGCACATACAATGATTCTAAACACAAAAATACACCCAAGATTCAAACTTTAACACTAGAAATGATCCAAATGATGCAAAAACCACTAAACTTTTTCAAACTCTAAAACCATCTAAAAACCACTAGAAATCCAAGAATATGTAAGAGATGATCAAACCATGGCTCTTGATACCATTTGTAACATATTGGATTTCACATACACATCAAACCATAACCAAAGTAGGCGTACAAAAGATTTTTAGAGAGAGAAAGTTAGAGACTTGGGAACTTTAGTGAGAGAAAGAAAAATCTTATTATTAGCTCCAACTCTCTACCTTGGGAGGTAGAGAGTATTTATAGTCTTTACATAAATCGCCACCTATCGGGTTGTAGATCAGGCATACAGTGGGTAAAGACCCGTTCGTCCTCCACGGTGTTACTTAAACTAAATACTACTTAACTTATACTAATCTATGACCACGAGCTTACTAACGATTATATATACTTGAGGTGACCGACTCTTTAATACTTGGATTTACTAAATCCTAACACATGACTGTATGCGTTTATGGTTTGTGCAACAGGCATACGAAGATGATGCTTTTTAAAAGTTGCTCATCGCTTGTTGTGAGCATTTGAGGCGGGTTATGGCAAAAGACAGAACCATGATTTGGAAGATTTAGTAGGAACTGATTCTTTATTTTGGTTAATGAAATGTCTTTTCAGGATGGTTCTTTCAAATCCTGATCTCTCTTTTGGAGAGTGTTGGGAATAGACCAAGGGTGTGAGGTCTGAACTGGGTGAAGCTCCTTGAAGGAATTTTAGTGGAAGTAAAGGTGTGTGGGTTTCTGATTTAAACTCGTTGATGGACTCAGTGTTAGTGGGTTCATCAGTTACTTCAAGCATTTCTTTGATAGCCTGACTTTCAGGTTCCAAGATTTTTCTAGTGTTAAAGTTAGTCAACTTACTGTATGGGTTGACTCTCTCAACCCAGTCACTGGACTTTAGTTTTAATTCTTTTTCAAAAGAAATACCAGCATGAGTAAAATCTTTTTCACTTTGATTGTTACTTGTGGACTCAGTGAGTTGATCTTCTCCTAGGACTTTCTTTTTAGTGTTAGGAATAAGATTGTAGACATACTCATAAACTCTAGGATTTTTAGTTGTCCAACTTTCAATAATGAGTTTTTTTTCTTAAGTTCTTCTTGAAGAGCATGATTTTGTTTCGCAAGTTTAGTGTTTTAAATTTGAAGTGTGACAACTTCAAGTTTGGCTTGTTTTAAAGCAAGAAGTTCATATCTACACTTGTTCAATTGAATAGTGAGTTTATTGTATTTTGAAAACAAATATAATCTTTATTTTCAACAAACTTAAGATCCACATTAATGTAACTTAAATAATATTGCTAATCAGAATCATCATCCATAGATAGTAAGATACTTACCTTTCTCATGGTGATGTTTACCCATTCTCCATTCATTTCATGACTTTTTCCAACAATCAACTTTTTACCCTCTGCAAGTGCCATCAGTGCACTGACTCTTACTTCATCATCAGAGAAGACATCTTCTTCATCCTAATCAAAGGTTTTAGCTACAAGCCCTTTATTCTTTGCCTGAGAAATTTTAGAGGTCTGTGTAGCCTCAAGAATTGATGATGGAGCCTCAAGGAGTACAAGTTTAGCTTTAGCTTTTCTATACTTGGCTTCAAAATCTTTTTGATCATTTCGATCAGTTTTATTTTGAAAATGTTGAGAGGACTGAAGCAATTTTGTTTGAAACTTGCTAGTTTTTTAGGAAGGACTATTTCCTGAAAATTTGTATGTGGGTTCTGAAGTGGTTTTTGAAAAACAGTCTTTTACAAAATGACCCTTTTTACCACATTTAAAACATTCAGTGCTATCACTTGCTTTAAAACTAGAAAATTTGACTTGTTTCGTTTGATAAAACGTTTTGAGTTTGCAAGGGGTGCCCTATTTTATTATTCAATTTGCAAATCATTTAGGTATTTCTCACTGGTTCTTTCATCATCCTCATCATCAGAGTTTTCTTGAAAATCTTGCACAACACTATTAGAAAATAATGCAGTTGATATGGGTGCAATGGTCAGGGCCTTTTTAGTCTCTTGAGCCCTTTTTGAATCAGGGTATCTCATAGAGATTAAGTTATCTTAATAGATAAACTTCCCATAGATTTCAGGGAACTCAAGATTTTGAATATGATTAGCATTTCTAAGACCCTGGAAGAAACTTAACCACTTCTTAAGGAGATTGTTGACAAAGCCAACATTAATCCCATGCTTAGACAGGGTGACACCATCATTGGACAACTCATTGAGCAACGTCTTATAACGGGTACAAGTCTCTGAGAGACTTTTAGAATCTTTGGCTCTGAAAGTGTTATACTCAAGTTTCAGGTCCATTATATTGTTTTCTTTGGTATCTGAGGGACCCTCAAAGCTATGAACCAAGTCAGTCCAAGTTTGTTTGGCTATTTATATTTAATGGCAGATTCCATTATATCGTCAGGGAGACAAGATATAATGATGCTTTTGAGGTGTTGGTCCTGATTGACCACCCTTCTCTCATCAGGAGTCCATTGTGCTTCAAGCTTGGGTAAACCTTCAGCAATCATAGGGACAAATGGACCATCATTAATACACTTGATGTAATATGGTTCCATTCCGGTTAAGTAGCAAAGCATGCACCTTTTCCACTTATTGAATTTCCCAACTTCCAGTCAGGGAGCAACAGCTGAATAACTTTCTCCTTTTTTGTCGACTAGTTGGGGCACATCACTATCAGCCATGGTAGGATCTTGATTTTAAAAACTTTGAGACTCTATAATTAAAAAGTTTTATAAACCAGAGGCTCTAATAGCCACTTGTTGTTCCCGTTAACTTGGTTAGAATTAACTACAAAGTTAATCTATCCAAGCTCCATGACTTAACAATGTTATGAGAAATACTTTGTTAAATTATAAACGTAAAGTAAAAGAGACAGTTTTTTCAACTTTTAATTCTATGTGCAATTAACAAAGAATTACACCCATGTGTTTGCAGAAAAACACTTGGGATTGAATGACAAGTATGGTAATTCTACTCAATAAACTTAAGCTAAGCTTAAGTACGACTATGCTAACCAACTGAGATATTCTCAGGGAGTTCCTTGTATTTGGAGGAGAGAAAGGTGTTTGTGAATGTCAACGCATTAAGTGAAAAAACTTGTCAACCTTTCTACTCTTACTTATGATTCTATTTGTACACAATGGTTTACAACCGTTATTTAAAAAGACAAAGATGACCTAAGTTAGTTTGGACAAAATACTTGCGTATTTTGTCTCTGTTACAATGCCTACTTTGGGAATGGGACAATGGTGTTTTCAGAATAGCAGTGATGACACTGCTCTTAGTCTTTAGCCTTTCAAGGAAAGTTTGACCTTTGCTTGATAAAGACTCCCTCTTAATCACTTCAAACTTATCCCGCCTTTACTTCAGTCTTTTAGCCTTCAGTCTCTTCAGTCTTTAAATCTTCATAGTTATTGAGGAGACTTGGGGTTCAGTGAGTTATTACCATCACTCACTAAACCCATCATCTTCTTTTTTGGCTCAAGTATCATTCACTGACTCCTGCCTCACTGAATGGAAAACCTTTCTTCTTAGGCTCATCCTGAGCTTCTTAAAGATGACGCACTGAATGATTGTTCATTCAGTGACTTGCGTATGTTTAAGGTTATTAAACACTTAGGTTTTTTAATCTTCAAATCCTAGTTTAAGGGAGTTTGGGAATTCACTGACCCAACAATACGCCATATACGTTATCATTTCCCCTTAGTCTAGAGTGATGTATGACTGTGTCTAAATCATTCTATACTCAGTCAATTATATTCCACAAGTTTTAGCTTTAAATGCCACTCATGCGCCCTTCACTTGATCAGTGTGCACAATGATTCACTGACTTGTCCCTTGATTGATGCGACTAGTAACGGCACAACCCTAGCCATACATCTTCTGATGCATTGTGACGGTTCGTGTGCTTGCATCATAACCGTCTATTTCTCGAACCATCGTGACCGTTCACTTGCTTCAATCTCGTCCGTTGATCACGACAGTATCCACATGTTGCATCATCTTGCCATTAGATCAAGTACTCGAGATGCTAATAACCCTACTATATAAAGGGCCTTTTAGCTCTTCACTTTTCTTTCATTTTCTCCTACTTTGGATTTACTTTTCAACAAATCCTCTAATTGCATAATGTAGTCAGGTGTCTCCTTGAGAGCTTCAATGATTGGTTCGTGTGCTTGCATCATAACCGTCTATTTCTCGAACCATAGTGACCGTTCACTTGCTTCGATCTCGTCCGTTGATCACAACAGTATCCAAATGTTGCATCATCTTACTATTAGATCAAGTCCTCGAGATGCTAATAACCCTACTATATGAAGGGCCTTTTAGCTTTTCACTTTTCTTTCATTTTCTCCTACTTTGGATTTACTTTTCAGCAAATCCTCTAAATGCTTAGTGTAGTCAGGTGTCTCCTTGAGAGCTTCAATGATTGGTATGTTTACCTGCAATTTCATAAGGTCAGCTAAAACTTGTTTCTCTTCATTGCGTTCATGTCCATCTGGGAGCCTCCTAAGTGCTAGTGGTCGATAGATTTGACCACATCTGTTTTTTCCTTGTACTCTTCCATTATATCTTCTTCCTCTATGTCCTTCATGAGTTCTTGTTCAACATGCAAAAATAAACCAGAGACAATAGGGAATTTATTAGTAACAATATTGACATATGATTCATAAGTTGGTTCCTCAACAAAAGTAATTGCTTTGTTAGGGTTAATTTTAGTATTGCTTGGTAAATTCCCAGGAAACCTTTCTTGAAGAACCTTAGATAACTGCCCTATGTTCTCAAGTGCACTAATCGCAGCTCCTTGATTTTCGAACTTCCTTTCATTAGTAACCTTAAGTTCATTAATCATACGTGTAGTCTCATCACGTCTCTTAACAGAGTCATCCATGAACTTTTTCAAAGTCTCATCCAGAGTTGAACGCTTCTCCTGATAACCGAACTTGTTGTCTTCCGTTTGATAGAAACATGGTCCACTAGCTCTATATCTTCCAGGTCCAGGGTACGGGACCCTAAACTGTGTGTAGTAGGCTTCTTCTAGAGTATTCCATTCCTCCTTTGAAGGGAAATCTTTATATAGATGATTTCCAAGGCATATTTCACATCCTACTTCAATTGGATGCACTTTTTTAGTTATTTTCTTCATATCCCTTCCAAGATTAGCAACTTGGACCTTAAGTGCATTCAAACCATCTAAACTATCTTCACTCATACGCTTAGTAGATGCTCCATCATGCCACATTTGAGAATGATCAGACATTTCCTGAATTGTTGTTTTAACATCTTCAGGACTCATCTTGGTAATTGGACCTTAAGAGTCCAACATCTGCGTGGTAGCTACATCCAACCCTTTGTAGAAGACGATCACAATCTGTACCTTAGTCAAGTCATGTTGGGGACACTTCAAGAGCAAATCATTAAACCTATCCCATGCCTTGTAGAGGGTCTCTCCTGGTTCTTGCTTGAAGTTGTTGATCTCTTTCATCTTACATGCAATTCTAGAGGGTGGACATACTTACTTAAAAACTTTGTCTTCAGTTCAGCCCAAGTAGTAATGCTTCCAGCAGGTATAGTCTTAAGCCATCGACTTGCATGACTAGTAAGTGTCTTAGGGAAGATGTGTAGCATCACATGGTCTTGACTCACATTGGGTGAGTGAAACAAATCGACAATCTCGAGCACTTTCTCCACGTGCTCATTAGCATTTTCAAATTCAGAACCGCTGAAGGTGTTCTCATAAGGCTCTTTGAGAAATTTTCCCTTTAGCTCAAATGAAACATCTTGTCCAAAAGTTGGCCTAATGATTCCTGGACCAGCGTTTTCCCGAATCTGTGCCATATACTCCTCGATTTTTTGAGCCATCACGTACCTGAAATTAAACAAAAGGTATTAGTAGATACGTGTAAATTAAATAGAAAATTAAACCTAAATACGAAAAATAAAATATTTTTAGGGTTACCGTTCACCTAATACGTCGTACACAGAAACGGTATACGTCGTATTCAATCTTAACACAATACGCAGTATCCCAATTACTCAAATACCAATACCGCACTAAAACTGATACGCCGTATCAAAATAAATTAATACGTCGTATAGACAATAATAATGATTTTTAAAATTTGTAGGTGTTTTTTTAGAAAATTTTAATAAAAATTAAAATAAACAATTACTGAATTAAAAATAAAAACTAAAAAAGAAAAAGAAATTTTAAACTAGACAACTAATATGTTTCAACAATAAATACGCCGTATGCTGGAAAGCAATACGCTGTATCAGTATGTCGAGCAATACGCCGTATCCAATGTAAGTGAATACGCCGTATCAGCAACCCGAGACAGAAAACAATTAACACAAAACAAAAAATAGAAAAATACTAAAAGCAAATAAAAACTAAACTCATCTAACAAAAATACAAAATGCACTAAATTAACCTAAAACTAAACTATTCCCCGACAGTGGCGACAAAAACTTGATGTGTGTTTCATTGTAGGTAGTTTTTTATTCAAGTTTCAAATTTATATTTTGTCGGACTTATACCTAAGGACACACTTTCAGGGCAGTGTACCCGATCAGCTGTAGTCAGTGGGGTAAGTACGAGGTTGATCTCAGGAACAGTGTTGCTTGGAATTAACCTAATGTATTTTACACATTTAAAAGAGGGTTTTGATTTGAGATTAATTATAACTACTAAACAAAAAAGAAAATTAAACTAACTAAACTATTTGTTTTGTGATCAATAAGAGAAAGAAGTGCTAGCCATGTTACTCCTATCACACATTTTAGTTATCAATTTATTAGTGCAATGATTTAATATAAAGTATTGGTGACTTCAGAATGTATGAAGAGTATCCCTTTGGTCCAGGCAATACCTCCATACTCATATCTAACGTAGAGTAGACCACTTGGTCCATGCATCTACCCATTACACGTGTAATATTGTAGACCATTTTGTCCATGCTGTAAGCTCCCGGAAATTTCATTGTAATTAACATCTTAATCAGAAATAAAGCACGATTTAGAACATCATGAAATTTTCCACTTATCATATTAGCATATCATTTGGCATATGCATGATCAACGCGACTTGAACATTCAAAAATACACCGTTGTGATTAGAACAAGATTCCCCACGATCCCGATATCCTTAAATATTTAATATATATAAATAAAATTTTATAAAAATATAAAACAAATAAAAATAAAAATAAATAAATTACCACATGGACCGGGCCTAAGCCCAACACCCAATCCTATTGGGCCTCGTCTTACCACTCAAGCCCAACTCGTTACATATTTTCTTTTGGGCTTCCATTTAACCCGATCCATATCATGTCCAAGCCTAATGTTTTATTTTCTTTTGAGCCTCCATTGATTCGACCCACACTACCCATCCAAGCCCAACACATTATTTTTAGGCCTTGGGCCTCAACCGAAAATCCACCTAAGCCCGTGTTTATCAAATTGAGATATGAGATAAAAATCTTTGTGTTTCCTTCTTTTTGTAATCGGACGAGAAACAAAAACAACATAGAAAATGTAACAAACTAAGACCAAATGCATTTTCCTTTTGGTTGTCACATGTATTTCGTGTGTGTGTGTAGAAAAGGAGACAAATCCCCTCACTTAGCCAACCTAAGATAATATAATAATCCCTCCTAATCCCTTTTACCACCCTTGACTTAGTAATCCATGGGGTAATATGTTTGTGATTCGACTAGACATGCACACCACCATTCTTTCGGCTGCCACACTTGTACGCCCAAGACTAAGAAGAAAACACATGATCTAATTAACCTTAGGACCTATGTAACCTAGAAGTAAACTAATAAAATCACCATACTTGTTTCTCCTATAACTAGCTCATCCTTTGGCCATTTATACTTCACACAAACCACTCACAACTCACTCAAACTCTCAAACACTACAAGGATCGTCCACTGTAGAAGTCGAACAAGGAAAAGAAAACATTTAAAAGGTCGTTGTGGATCATACTTGGATAATAGGAACGTAAGGGTAACGCTTGGTCACGTACATTTATCTCTCTCGACTCGTCACCACTCAAATCGAGTGTTGTAAGTTTTCTTGAAACCATGTTCGAATTCTTTTATCTTTGTCACTTTAATACATGTATATCACACGTTTAAAGTTAAAAACGCACCCTAAGCACTAAAATTTCCTTGTATGTCTCGTATACCCACAACTCGACACTCAATCTTACTTTACTATAACACGCGAACCATTCAATGGACTAGAAACTTAGTAAAAGCGATATTTAAAACTCTTCTAAAACCTCCCCAACCCCTCATCCACTTTGAAAAACCAAACAAAACCCGTTTGGGCCTCGAGGCCCAATACGTGGGAAATGTTAAGCCCAATGCTCTAACCCGGCAAATTAGAAGGAAAATAAGCTAGAAAGACTAAAATATAAGCTAGTAATAAGCTTATGAAGAATTTGAAAAGCTTTTTTAAGACAAAATGATGTTTCAGACTAAATATGCAAACCTTATGGTTTTTGGGGTAGAAAAGGTAAAAATTCTGAAAGTAAAAGGTTATGTTTGTACGTAATTTAAACGCATGGGAAAGTCTAGGGTATATTATGACACAATTTGAAAGTTAAAGGGAAGAAAGTAATAATGCACGTGAGTGCATGGAAAGTCCAGGGGGCAGAAATGCAAATAAACCAAACTAGAGATAAAGCTAAATATTAACTTTTGGGCTAGAAATGTAAACTTGGGAAATATGAGGTTTAAGTGTAAAAATCGAAATTGAATTATTTTTGTCAAAACAATTTTGTTAGAGGGTCAAAACTGTCATTTCTGGAAAGTTGGAGCATAAGTATTTTGGGGTATAAATTGTCAATTTCTCAAAGTTGAGGGACTAAACTTGTATATTTGAAACTTGAGGGTAAAGAGTGTAAATTCAGGAAAAAGTTTAGAAAACTTATAAATTTATCACAACTTCATAAAAATGAGTATTTTGATCATTTTAAGTGTTTGAAAAGTATTTTTACTTCGAATATCGTTTAACTTATATATATGTATATATAATTATAAAATTATAATTATATAAAATCGTAATTCGGTAAATAACGTACATGAAGTATAAACGAACTAAAACACTCAATAACATCATCTTTTCCACAAGACCACAACGGGAAACATTTCACTTATGCGTAAGTGAGGATCTTTGATAAATATCAAACTAAGACAATGTAGCACGTAAATTAACTTAAAACGTTAAGCACACACAACACCCTATTGAATTGGATAATTCAATGATCTATTGAATAAGTATATTCAATGCTTTATTATTTTAGTCGCGAACCAAAGGTTTATCATATTCTGAGACTCGCCATCTTATCATTTTTAGGTTTCAGTTTGGAACCTCCGCTACATTGTGCTTGACCTATTTGTGCTTGTTCATTATCATCAAGGTGAGTTCATAGCGTCGCTTTTACTTTTATTTGCAAACCCCGCGAGGGAGATACATGCTCTAAACTAGAACACTAGGTTTTTCATAAATGTTTAATTTTCATTATTGGAATTGCCTAAGTATTTAGCCATAAGTCTCCTTTATCATGAACCATTAGTCACCGCGAGTGAACGCAGATATCGTGAATAGTACTATGGGGAGTATCGACCCTGTCTTGATTATAGGAAATAACCAGGGCGCACCATATTTGAATTGCATTAGGTAATTGGCTATTACCTCCTTTGGGGTAAAACTTACATACACCAGTAATTCGGTATATGCAGTTGAGTCTTGGTTGCATGAGCTTAGCGCATAATAATCTGTGATTTTCTTTATGATATTGTTAGTTTACAATTATCATGTTCATATTCTTGTGTTCAACTATTATTTAAACCTATGGATTTCACTCAACATTATTGTTGACTATTTTAAGCATGTTATCTCAGGTAATCAATGAATATTATGTTCGAGGCACGGAGTGGGCATAACAAGACCTTTCCTTGTGGTGTAAATGTAAAGTTGTCATTTCTTTCAAACTCATGCTCTATATTTTGGGAAAACATTTGAACAATTTGGAACATTTTGTAACAACTATGAGTTTTCGATGAATGAAAACTATTTTTATTAAAACGTCTATTTCGAATCGTTTTCTATGATTATTAACTATGATCTCCATTCGAGTAACACCCTGATTAGTCTTCCGCTGTCATTATGATCACGGGGGGTGTTACAGATTGGCATCTGAGCCAAGGTTATAGAGAACCAAAGAGTTTTTCTAAAAACATTTGGACTATAACTGCACTTTTAAAACGTGACTATTTTACACCACTACCCTATGCCCTCCGTGACCGCTCTATGCATTAGGATTAATGCATCACTAGATCATAAGTAAATTGCATTTATTTTAGTTAGGCATGGAGATTTGCTTGGCAGATGTGCGCCACTAACTAAAATCTTGTTGATCATATTATTTTGGCATTTTACTTACATTACTATTTTATGGGTTGTTACAGTACCATGTATGCATCCCACCCGGTTGTTCTGTCCTCAGATACTGAGATGGAAGATACAACGTCCTCTACAACTGTCACTATGCCAGTTCACCCCAGTCCATCTCTACCAGCTACTGCATCGGACGAGATCGAACCTTTTGAGGAAGGAGAGGTTGCCCAAACCCCTACCATTCCAGCTATGTCTGCTTGCTCCCAAGAGTGTACTGCTTTTGCGCCTATGACACTGGATCAGTATTACGAGTCACAACAATGGCTACCCGCGACAGATGTTGCGGTGGATGATGGAATATCCAAGTCTTCAAAGAGCACTACTTCTGTCTCATCGGACACTTCTGCATCATCTTCTTTACCGATCCGTCGTCGCCGACGAAGAGTCCGAGTCCTTAAGCCATATGAGCCCGAGCCATTCAGAGTACCTTACAGATTGCATCCTAAGGGCACCATCTTCAAGCATACGGCCAAAAAGCGTGTGCGAGCTATTACCATGTCCAGTGTACCACCACCAGCTCAGTCACTGATGCGCGTGGGAGGCGTGTTCGGGGTGAAGGAAACTTCCTTTTCATCGAGAAAGTTTTTCAACCTCCTAGGCGGTGAACCTAATCGTTGTAGTGTAGTATTGGATAAGCCTCAGGGATTGATATCATTCTCTAGGGGAATAGGAATGCTAGTAAGAAATGTATGACGAGAAGGTGGGGGTTGAGGATGATTCTTTTTTAATTTTTATTGGTTTTTTAGAAAGCTAAGGTAAATATTTTGAGGCAATTGGTTGGGGGGTGGTACTTCTACCGATTACTCTACTTATCTAATTAACTACGGGTAGCTATGTCTATTTTGATGTGTGCTCGTATGATGATTAAAAATATGTTTACCTAGTTACTATTACTCCCTAGTTATCTTTTATTGGTCTGCTGAATTGTCACACCTTATCTTAACGCGTTGTATTCCTGAGGTCGTAGGGTATGCGTGCCCCCTGGTTCTTTGAGGTTATCTCTCATATGTGACCTACGAAGTCGGCAAGCCTAAGCTATTTCATCCATAGACCACATCATCATAAAGCATACTCAAGCATTAAATACAATGAATGATGCCTAGTTGCACTCCTAAGCCAATTTACAATTAAGATAAGAAACAACCTAACAATAATCAATAACTAGGTTTTATAGATCTAAGCAAACACACAAGAAATTTAGCTGGACATGGTAAACAAGCAAGCATACACACAATCAATTGAATACGGGATAGACATAATGTTACTTTGTATTAAAATACTTATCTCGATGTGTAAAATAGGGTATGGGACCCTAAGATACTGTCTCATTTGGATTACAAATGATTTAGGGTTTTTTCTCCAAAAGTCTACCTCCCTAAATGCAGAAAAATCGAATTATATATATAGATTTACAAATGCGACGGCGTCACCTTTTGCATGGGACGCCGTCAGCTCGCTGTCATTAGGGTTTCATCTGGGCCAAGTCATCGATGGGACAGCGTCACCTTAGAGTTGTGACGCCGTCGGTCTTCAGTTGGGATGTCGTCTTGATTCTAGATTTAGGTCGTATGAGTTGAAAACTGTGAGTGACGCCCTTCTTCTTTAAGGCGTGGCGCCGTTAGGTTATAAGACCAGAATATTCACTGAGCTGTCGCGTGCATGTTTTGATAAAGTCATCATAGAGGGACGGCGTCGCCCATTGATTGAGACACCGTCAGGTACTGTTGATCAGCTTTGAGTGGCTTCGATCTTGACTTTGCCATTTTCTTCATGTGTTTGCTCCTTTTCATCCAAATATGCTTCATTCCAGCATTTTATAAGTTAGGGGGCATGAAACATTGGTTTAAAATAATTCACAACAAGTAAAAGCACCGCAATAGTCATAACAAGCACGGAAATTAAACACTAGCACCTCACAAGGGGTGTTTGGATTCTCTCATCTCTCGGGTTTATATGAAATATAATAAATGGAAATGGAAGATAAACACTCATTACCTGGCATAGTACATAGATTACCATAAGCTTGAGACTAGATCAAACCTCCATCGCTTTAGCGTAAGCACCTAGGAACAACTATAGGTCTTTACAAGGGTTGTAACGTTAGGCTTACGGTAGGGAAATAAAGGGTTTTGTTGGATAGGGGATATTTAGTGGTGGCAAGTCAAAAATCTTATGTTACAAGCATGAAAAGCCTGGCGTTTCTAAGCCAAGACTCGACTTACTAAACTCTAGATAACTTGAAGCAAAACAAACATAAATTTAAATACATAAACATAAAGATAGATGTAGGATGGTAGCCCGTATGTTTTTTTTCTCTTTTTATTTTTTTCATACCTTTTTACTCTACCATCCTCTACGATAACATCAAAATATAAGAGATTTATATGAGCATCCCTACACTTGAGTTTTTATTTCTCTAACACTAATTAACCTGATTTGAAAAGATCAAAACACTTGGAGTATTTAATTACGTAGACAAAGGGAATTTGAATTTATCGTTCTTTCCCGTTACTCCATAAAATATTACTTTTTACCCATGATTCCCAATCATCCCAAAACTGTGTACAAAAGATATGACTCGACTTAGCAACCATGCAAGTAACTAGATATTTGAACTAAGGGTTTAGTAATGATAACAATAATGCACTAAAGATGAGTGCATACAAGGTAGGCTAAGGCGATTTGGGTGTATATTTGGGGGTGGATTGTGAACAATGCTCTTCATTGATATTCTGGAAAACTGAAACATCACGAGAACCACGAAAAGGTTAGGCTCTGAGGGGTTAACTAGGGGTATCGTATACTAAAGATGAGTACATCGCAAGGGTGTGGGGTAATTACTCAACCGATGTGGAAGAAGTAATTATAATACATGTTTCAATCAAGGGTTATGCTAATGCCTCTTTTCATTTAGTTATTCCTAACTACACAAGTGTAGTCTCACTAGCGATCTCGTAATGCATCACAAAACAAGTTCTAGAATCTATTATACTACCGGTACACTCTTTAAGCATTAAAGGTGAATGCTTTTATTCCTAAAGATCTAGGGGCGAACCTCACATTTTTGGGGTGGAATTTGAGTGGTAAATGGTTTTTATGCTAGTCATATAGCTCTTATCTATGAGACGCTTTATTAAGACTACAGTTTAGCTCGTACATGTCATAAAAAAAATTAAATTTGGTGCTAAAATTGCCCTAACAAATATTTCTCATAGTTTATTACACAAATTACCAAGGACAATACAAATAATCAAATGAGTGAATAGTTTCTTAGTTCCCGTTTTATTCTCCCTCGCTACACTTAAACTGAACATTGTCCCCAATGTTCCCCGAAAGTATCAAAGTTATGATAAAGGAAGGTAAGTAAGGAAAAGAAACTAGTACTCCCCTGATTAGCTCGGTAGGATCCGTGTGAAGTTGCGGTTAAATTCTTTTTTAAAAAGAATGCATAAGTGATAAGCTCCATCCAATTTTGTGTTTCTTCTTCTTGCTAAATATACCTTGCACACTTATAAGAAAACAAACGAAACCTTCGCGTAAAATTGGCGGTAAAACTATATGTGACACAACTACACTAGAAAGCAAGTAAGATATAATGCTTGTTGAATGGATGTTTGCAGTTTTTCTGGAAAATTAAGACCTAGGAATTTCCAAAATTTTTTAAGTAGCACAGAAAACGAAAAAATGATAAATTGTTTCTGCATAGCCTGACGTCGTCAGGCTTTAATTCTGACGCCGTCAGGTTGTCCTGACAGAAACTCGTCTGCTGCTTTTTTCTGGAAAAATTCTCTAAAAATTACCTCATTAAACTTGGAAAAATTCCTGCAAAACATCGATTATGACTCGATACAAGCATTTGACTCTAACAAACACACATATATATCAATTTCAATGATTGTTAATCTCATGTTCATGTTCTTAAAAACATATGTGATCTTCCCTACACTTATCTTTTTGTAAAATACCTTTATATGCAATTAAGACGAAGTTAAAAACAAAATAAAGCATTTTCACAAAGTCTAACATGAGAATAAACAATAATGAAAAGATATATAAACACACAAATAAAAATTAAAAACAATCATTCAAAAAAATAAAAATGGGTTGCCTCCCAAGAAGCGCTTGTTTTTGTTCGAGTCACGAGTTTGACTCTACCCTTATTTAACGGATAAAGGGGAAGTTTGCCCTACACTTAAGCTTAAGTGCGGGTGATAATATCGATACACACCCTTAGGGTGGAAATTTGCCATGTGAGGGGATGGTGATGGGTAATTTATATGCCTAAAAGAGTGTGATCCTATCATACTAACCTTACCCGATTCTATTGGTATAGCGGGTGAATCAAGTCTTCCTCCTAGAAAGGGATCATCTTCTATCAACTTCAAGAGATTCTTAGTTAAGGATCCATCTTGACCTAATAAACCCAGTTTAAACCCAAAAGAACGTTTCCTTATGTTATGGAAATTGGGAAGTAAAACTTTTACCCTTCCAATGAACACGTCTCTAGGAAATATTTCTTTTATGCAAGGAGTGTTGAGACACGAGCTCTTGCCAATTGTGAGTTTTTGAGAGTGATTGTCTCGTTTGTTGGGATAGAAGAAGGCTCAGGATTTATACTTATGAGATCCGGTATCGCGTATACCTTTTCGATCTTTCTAGGTATATCATTCTTTGCGATTTCTTCACGGAGTTTCATCATGAAGTTGTCAGCTAGTTCCAAGAAAGTGTCGTGAGTTTTTCTCATGTGAGCTTCGAGGCATTGTATTTTCTCTTGGTCGTTGATGAATGTCAACATTATGTCCTCGAATTCATCTTGTCGCGATTTTATTAGAAGCAAAAACTCTTTGACCATGTCCACATGTTCACGAAATTCTTCCTTATGATCACGTGTGGTCATTTCCATCAACTCATTCACTTGTGCCTCCTTACTCTTGAATAGTTGTTCTTGGGCATCCGAACTACTTTCTTCAGGGAGTACCAGATCCTCCCACTCTTCTTTTTCGTATTGTGCTAACTCCTCGATGACTTCCCAACATGTTTCAACGTCGAGGTTACTTAGCCTTCCACCTACGGCATAATCAATGGTTTGTCGAGTGGAGGGATTGACACGATCGTAAAAGATTTGGACTTGAAGCCAAAGATCAATGTCGTGATGAGGGAACTTATGAAGCAAGTCCTTGAATCGAGTCCACGCCTCATAGAGACTTTCGCCTTGACGTTGTTGAAACATCAAGATGTCATTCCTTCACTTGGTAGTTCTCCCCGGTGGGAAAAATTGGGCGAGGAAACGAGTGGTGAGATCATCCCAACTTGAGATGGATTCGGCGGGAAGTCGCTCAAGCCAATTACTAGCTTGGTCCCGTAGAGATAATTAGAAGAGACGCAAGCGCATGGTCTCCCGTGTGGTAGTATCAAGGTCGATAGAGTCAACGATCTTAAGGAAGTCCTTGAGATGCTGATTAGGATCTTCGGATGAAAGTCCATGGAATACACATCCGTTTTGCACCAACCGGATTGTGTCGGATCGCAGGGCCATAGTTTAAGCTTGATCGAGGAGCTCAATGGTGTTCCTATAGCCTTGATGGCTCCGTCTGGAGTATTCACCAAGAGTACGGCCTGTTGGCGGGTCAATTGGTGGTGGGTTGATTGGAAGTGGTTGATTTGGTGGGTTATCACCTTCCATGATGAAAAGTGATAAGGTTTACGAACAAAAACACGAAGAAGGGGGATAGACTACAAGGAAGCTAATGAAAATGAGAGAAAAAAAATCTTACTTGATATAAATCAAGCAAGGGAACCTAAACAAGATAGAAATCTAACTAGCTATTCTATTCCCCGGCAGCGGGGCCAAAAACTTGATGCACGCGGGAGGCGCGTTCGGGGTGAAGGAAACTTCCTTTTCGTCGAGCAAGTTTTTCAACCTCCTAGGCAGTGAACCTAATCGTTGTAGTGTAGTATTGGGTAAGCCTCAGGGATTGATATCGTTCTCTAGGGGAATAGGAATGCTAGTAAGAAATGTATGACGAGAAGGTGGGGGTTGAGGATGATTCATTTTTAATTTTGTATGGTTTTTTAGAAAGCTAAGGTAAATATTTTGGGCCAATTGGTTGGGGGGTGGTACTTCTACCGATTACTTTACTTATCTAATTAACTATGGGTAGCTATGTCTATTTTGATGTGTGCTCGTATGATGATTAAAAATATGTTTACCTACATACTATTACTCCCTAGTTATCTTTTATTGGCCGGTTGAATTGTCACACCTTATCTTAACGTGTTGTATTCCTGAGGTCGTAGGGTATGCGTGCCCCCTAGTTCTTTGACGTTATCTCTCGTATGTGACCTACGAAGTCGGCAAGCCTAAGCTATTTCATCCATAGACCACATCATCATAAAGCATACTCAAGCATTAAATACAACGAATGATGCCTAGTTGCACTCCTAAGCCAATTTACAATTAAGATAAGAAACAACCTAACAATAATCAATAACTAGGTTTCATAGATCTAAACAAACACACAAGAAATTTAGCTAGACATTGTAAACAAGCAAGCATACACACAATCAATCGAATACGGGATAAACATAATGTTACTTTGGATTAAAATACTTATCTTGATGGGTAAAATAAGGTATGGGACCCTAAGATACTCTCCAATTCGGACTACAAATGATTTATGGTTTTTTCTCCAAAAGTCTACCTCCCTAAATGCAGAAAAATCAAATTCTATATATAGATTTACAAATGCGACGGCGTCACTTTTTGCATGGGACGCCGTCAGCTCGCCGTCATTAGGGTTTCATTTGGGCCAAGTCATCGATGGGACGACATCACCATAGAGTTGTGACATAGTCGATCTTCAGTTGGGACGTCGTCTTGATTCTAGATCTGGGTCTTCTGAGTTGAAAACTGTGAGTGACGCCTTTCTTCTTTAAGGCGTGACGCCGTCAGGTTATAAGACCAGAATTTTCACTGAGCCGTCGCGTGCATGTTTTGATCAAGTCATCATAGAGGGACGGTGTTGCCCATTGATTGGGACGCCGTCAGGCGCCGTTGATCAGCTTTGAGTGGCTTCGATCTTGACTTTGCCATTTTCTTCATGTATTTGCTCCTTTTCGTCCAAATATGCTTCATTCGATCATTTTGATTCCAAAAGACCTAAAAAGTGAAAAGGAATGAAATTAAGCAGTAACGGATATAAAAGTGGTCAATTTAGGGTTTAAATGACCCCCTAAAAGCGTACGTTTTAAATCCTTATCAGTCACCAACAGCTCAGTCACCACCTGCTCAGTCACTACCAGTTGCACCTACCACCTCACCTACTGCTACTTCACCATTGCCGCCACCCATTGTATTCTATCACCAGACCACTACCGTTCCTACTTCATCACCTCCTTTAGAATCACCACCATTGGATACTTTCAGTGGGCCTCCTTTGCCACTCAGTGTTAGGTGTTATTCTCCATCACCATCTGATCCCTACATGACTACTCGCGTGGACATCCAGCATGGACCTAGGAAGAAGGCAGGCACTAGACGATGGTCATTTATGTTACCTCTACTTCATCGTTGGAGAGACGAGGAGGGAGCACCGAGTACCTTTGAGCTTGGGGAAAGCTCAATGACTGCACCGGCTACAGTTTTGCCAGTGACCGGAGAGCCAATACACCATTCTATTCCTCTCTTAGCAGCTAGACTCGTCAGGCACGAGGACCAGCTGAACGAGCTCATGGTACATTATGATGAGATTCTGTTGGTCAGGATCGAGAGGTTGGAGGAAGAGATCGAAAACCTCGTGATTGGTCGATATTCTATGGAGATAGTGTTTGACATGATGAGCGTCCAGATAGTGGAGGCGAGAGAGGTCGTGACCGATTTGACTCAGAGGCTTGAGACTACCATTTTGGATGCTAGTACTTTGAGAGACACTGCTTTAGGCCGAGAGAGAGTCCTACACCACGAGCTTGCATCTGCTCACTCTCACACCACCATACTGGAGCAGAGGATAGATTACCACGAGGCGAGAGATCGAGCACGTGAGCAGCAGATTCGAGATTTATCTGCTATGGTTGAGGAGATTCGCCGCCGTCATGAGGACGCATCAGGCGATGCATAGGTCGTAGTCATCTTTATTTGTAGCTTGTATCGTAAAGCCGCCATGTGAGGCATTAAGGCTTGTATCCTTTTGATTTGTAACTATGGAACAAGAATATTGATGTTGTAACTTATGGTTGTGAACAATTGCTATGTATCGATGTTATCTATGTTATCATGGTTGCATTTCTATATCCTTGTGTTGTGATTTTATTATTCATCGGTTGTATATACCAAACCGATTGCTATGTCCTTATATATGTTATGATTTTGTTGAGATAAATCATGATTCACTTATTCCTGTTTATAACGATATCATTTCATTGATTTAAAGTGATGATCTTGACTATTATAATATTTATAATATGTAATCACTTTTACTATCGTCGATGATTCTTAATCTTGGTGTTTATCTCTTGGTAATTTTAGAAAAATGGTCAAGAAGAAAGCTACCTCATCCACCATCACTCTAACTGCTATTTGAAAGATGGTCACTGACAGTGTTAGCGCTGCCATCGCTAAGCATGCCACTGACGCTGCTAGAGCCGAAGCTGCACACGTTCCTGAAGCCGAACGTGTTGCCCAAGCGGCATGTGAAGCTGAAGCTGCCGCAAGAGAAGCTGAGATTGTAAGAGAAGTTGAGATTAAGAGAGAAGCGGAGATTGCTCGATAAGCTGAAGCTGAACGTGTTGCCCAAGCAGCATGTGAAGACGAGACTGCTCATCTTGCTGAAGCCGCACATGTTGCCGCAACAGTACGTGTCATTAAAGTGGCAAACTCAAATGAAACCAACACTCCAACCAATCAAAATGAGTCTTCCATAGCCCGTAAGTGTAGCTACAAAGGATTCATGAACTGCAAGCCAACATTTTTCAAAGGCACCAAAGGTGCTATTGGTCTACTTCATTAGTTTGAGAGGTCCGAGATAGTGTTTCTTCTAAGTGACTGCACAGATGATTGCAAGGTTAAGTTTGCAACTGGAACTTTGCTAGAAGATGCGTTATCTTGGTGGAAAGCTTATGCCTAACCAATCGGAATGGAAGAAGCTTGCAAGATTTCCTGGTCTGATTTGAAGTAACTGTTGATGAAACAGTACTGCCCAAGAACTAAGATAAAGAAACTAGAGGATGAATTTTACCATTTGGCTGCTAAAGGTAATGACCTCAAGGCATACTTCAAGAGACTCCACGAGCTGAGAGCTCTGTGTCCTCATCTGTTCCCTACCAATGAGATGCTTTTGGAAGCTTTGATCGGGGGTTTACCTCGGAGCATTGAAGGAGATGTCATCGCTTCTAACCCAAAGACTGTTGAGGAAGTTGTCACTGTATCCCACCGCCTTATGGAACCGATATTGAAGCTTGCAAATGCATAAGGCTCAAGTGACAACAAAAGGAAGTTTGATGACCGAAGGAACTTGAATTCCAATCACCACCAATCCAACAACCGCAACCACAACAACAACAACAATCAGAACAACAACAACAACAACAACAACAACAACCATTACCACCAAAACAGAAACCAACATCACAATCAGCAAAACCGAAGACAAGAAGCCGCAAGGGCTTATGCTGCACCAACTACCGGAAGAGGATATGCCGGACCACATCCCCAGTGCAATAGATGTTTGTTGCACCATTCTGGACCCTGCACTGTGAAGTGTAACAAGTGCAAAAAAGTGGGTCATCAGGGTAGGAATTTCCGAAACCCAGGAAATGGAAACAACATCACTTTGGAAAACATGAGCTGTTATAGATGTGGAGAGAAAGGTCATTTCAAGAGTCAATGCCCGAAAAGGAATGCCGCTCAACCCAACAATGTGCGTGCAAGGGCGTATGTGTTAGGAGATGGAGACGTGTCATTGAACCCTGATGTTGTGACGAGTACGTATTCTCTTAACAATCATTCTGCAAAAATCTTATTTGATTCTAGAGCTGATAAGAGTTTTGTATCTAGTACCTTTGCACCATTACCTAAAATCACCCCAATTGCCTTAGATACAACATATGAGATAGAACTAGCCGATGGAAAGATAATAGGAACCAACACCATAATCCTTAATTGCCCTATTCTTTTACAAAACCACCCATTCCTTATAGATCATTTTCCGATCAAGCTTGGTAGTTTTGATGTCGTAATTGGCATGGATTGGTTGTCTAAACACCGTGCTAGAATTGTTTGCGACGAGAAAACCGTTCATATCCTAATCAACGGTGAAACCTTAGTTATCCAAGGAGATCAAAGTAGAAGGTATTTAAGCATCATATCTTGTGCGAAGTCGATAAAGTACATGGAGAAAGAATGTTATGCCTTCTTAGCTCAGGTAATGGAAAAGAAGTCGGAAGAGAAACGACTGGAGGACGTACCTGTAGTTAGAGAATTCCCTGAAGTATTTCCAGAAGATTTGCCTGGACTTCCACCTGCTCGACAAGTCGAATTTCAAATCAATCTTGTACTTGGAGCAACACCCGTAGCACGATCACCATACCATTTAGCACCCTCTGAAATGCAAGAATTGTCTAAACAACTACAAGAGCTATCTGACAAAGGATTCATTAGACCGAGTTCCTCACCCTGGGGAGCACCAGTTTTGTTCATCAAGAAGAAGGATGGATCATTTTGGATGTGTATCGATTATAGGTAATTGAACAAGCTCACAATCAAGAACTGCTATCCCTTACCAAGAATCGATGATTTGTTTGATCAATTACAAGGCTCGAGTGTATACTCGAAGATTGACTTAAGATATGGTCATTATGAAATCCAAGTAATGCCATTCGGTTTAACCAATGCACCCGTTGTACTTATGGACCTCATGAATAGAGTCTGTAAGCCCTACTTGGATAAATTCGTCATTGTGTTCATTGACGATATTCTTATCTACTCTCGTGATAAAGAAGAACACGTGGAACATCTGAGAACTGTCTTGAAATTACTCAAGGATGAAGAACTGTACGCTAAGTTTTCCAAATGCGACTTTTGGATTGAGACAGTCCAATTTCTTGGTCACATGATCGATAATAAAGGTATTCACGTGGATCCCGCAAAGATCGAATCTGTAAAGAACTGGTCCGTACCAACCAACCCCACTGAGGTCTGTCAATTTTTAGGTCTTGCCGGTTATTACCGCAGATTCATTGAAGGTTTCTCGAAGATAGCTAAACCATTGACGGAGTTAACCCAGAAAATGAAGAAATTCTAATGGGGAGACGATCAAGATCAGCTTTTCAACTCCTTAAGAACAAGCTTTGTGAAGTACCTATCTTAGAACTACCCAAAGGAGTGGAAGATTTTATGGTATATTGTGATGCTTCACACATGGGTTTAGGCGTTGTTCTCATGAAAAGGAACAAAGTGATTGCTTATGCATCCCGTCAACTCAAAACTCATGAGAAAAATTATAACACTCATGATCTAGAACTCGGAGCTGTGGTATTTGCACTCAAGTTATGGAGACACTACTTGTACGGAACCAAGTGTGTAGTGTACACTGATCACAAAAGTCTTCAACACATCTTGGATCAAAAGGAATTAAACATGTGTCAACGCCGCTGGCTAGAATTGCTCAGTGATTATGACTGTGAGATCCGCTACCATCCCGGAAAGGCGAATGTTGTTGTTGACGCCTTGAGCAGAAAAGATCGCCCTACGCCACTTAGAGTGAGATCGTTGGGAATGGTAATTAATTCACCCGTGCCATCAAAAATTCTTGAAGCTCAGATCGAAGCTCTTAAAGAAGAAAACAGGCTGAATGAGAAGATTTATGGCATGCCGGAGAACGAAAATGGATTCGTGAAAAGATCAGACGAAACATTATGTTTCAAGGATCAAAGTTGGATTCCACTTTACGGAGGTATCCGTGAACTCATCATGCATGAATCACATAAATCAAAGTATTCCATACACCCCGACCCCAACAAGATGTATCAAGATCTAAAACATCTATATTGGTGGCCAAACATAAAGGCCGATATCACCGAGTATGCTAGTAAATGCTTGACATGCATGAGAGTCAAAGCAGAGCATCATAAACCATCAGGATTTTTAACTCAGCTAGAACTTCCTGTATGGAAATGGGAAAAAATTACAATGGAATTCATCACTAAGTTGCCGAGAACTTCTAATGGTTTTGACACCATATGGGTCATTGTCGACCGTCTCACGAAATCAGCTCATTTTCTGGCTATCAAAGAGAATGACGAGAGGATTACACTCGCTCGGTTGTACATCAAGGAGATTGCTTCTCGCCACGGTGTACCGATCTCTATCATATCTGATCAAGATAGCCGATTTACCTCAAGATTTTGGCAAACACTCCAAAACGCCATGGGTACCAAAAGGATTGGATAAGCACTTACCTATGGCAGAATTCTCCTACAATAACAGTTATCACGCTAGCATTAAAGCCGCTCCATTTGAAGCGCTTTATGGAAGAAAATGACGGTCACCCATTTGCTGGGCGAAAGTTAGAGAAGTACAACTTACTAGCCCTGAGATTGTCCAAGAGACAACTGAAAAGATAATGCAAATCAGGAAACGACTACAAGCAGCTCGAGATAGACAAAAGAGCTATGCAGATGTCAGAAGAAAACCGATGGAATTCCAAGTCGGAGATCGAGTAATGCTCAAAGTATCACCCTGTAAGGGAATGGTCCGATTTGGAAAAAGAGGAAAACTCAAACCCCGATACGTAGGACCGTTCAAAATTCTGCAAAGAATTAGTCCGATAGCGTATAAGCTCGAGCTTCCGGAAGTGCTCAGTCGAGTACATGACACTTTTCATGTTTCGAACCTTAAGAAGTGTCTATCCTATGAAACTCTTGTCGTACCTCTAAAGGACATACAACTCAATGATAAACTTAGCTTCGTAGAAGAACCCGTTGAGATCATGGACAGGGAAGTCAAGAGGCTAAAGCAAAGCCGCATTCCTATTGTTAAAGTTCGATGAAATCATAAGAAACGAGGTGCTGAGTTCACCTAGGAACGCGAGGATGTAATGCGTTCCAAGTATCCCCGCCTGCTCCCGGAAAATTTCATTGTAATTAACATCTTAATCAGAATTTAAGCATGATTTAGAACATCATGAAATTTTCCACTTATCAAATTTTGCATATTATTTGGCATAT
Organism: Chrysanthemum seticuspe; assembly: GCA_019973895.1. Lineage (NCBI taxonomy): Eukaryota > Viridiplantae > Streptophyta > Magnoliopsida > Asterales > Asteraceae > Chrysanthemum > Chrysanthemum seticuspe. The sequence goes on from BPTQ01000006.1 coordinate 183,774,306, forward strand.
GCATGATCAACGCGACTTGAGCGTTCAAAAATACACCATTGTGATCAGAACAAGATTCCCCGCGATCCCGATATCCTTAAATATTTAATATATAAAAATAAAATTTTATAAAAATATAAAATAAATAGATTACTACATGGACCGGGCCTAAGCCCAACACCCAATCCTATTGGGCCTCGTCTTACCACTCAAGCCCAACTCGTTACATATTTTCTTTTGGGCTTCCATTTAACACGATCCATATCATGTCCAAGCCCAATGTTTTATTTTCTTTTGGGCCTCCATTGATTCAACCCACACTACCCATCTTAGCCCAACACATTATTTTTAGGCCTCGGGCCACAACCGAAAATCCACCCAAGCCCATGTTTATCAAATTGAGAATTGAGAAAAAAAAAATTGTGTTTCCTTTTTTTTGTAATCGGACGAGAAACAAAAACAACATAGCAAATGTAACAAACTAAGACCAAATGCATTTTCCTTTTGGTTGTCCCATGTATTGCGTGTGTGTGTGTAGAAAAGGAGACAAATCCCCTCACTTAGCCAACCTAAGATAATATAATAATCCCCCCTAATCCTTTTGACCACCCTTGACTTAGTAATCCATGGGGTAATATGTTTGTGATTCGACTAGACATGCACACCACCATTCTTTCGGCTGCCACACTTGCACGCCCAAGACCAAGAAGAAAAGACATGATCTAATTAATCTTAGGACCTATGTAACCTAGAAGTAAACTATTATAATCACCATACTTGTTTCTCCTATAAGTAGCTCATCCTTTGGCCTTTTACACTTCATACAAACCACTCACAACTTACTCAAACTCTCAAACACTACAAGGATCGTCCACTGTGGAAGTCGAACAAGGAAAGGAAAACATTTAAAGGGTCGTTGTGGATCATACTTGGGTAATAGGAACGTAAGGGTAACGCTTGGTTACGTACATTCATCTCTCTCGACTCGTCACCACTCAAATCGAGTGTTGTAAGTTTTCTTGAAACCATGTTCGAATTCTTTTATCTTTGTCAGTTTAATAGATGTATACACACATTTAAAGTTAAAAACGCACCCTAAGCACTAAAATTTCCTTGTACATCTCGTATACGCACAACTCGACACTCAATCTTACATTACTATAACACGCGAACCATTCAATGGACTTGAAAACTTAGTAAAAACGATTTATAAAACTCTTCTAAAACCTTCCCAACCCCTCGTTTGCTTTGAAAAACCAAACAAAACCCGTTTGGGCCTAGAGGCCCAATACGTGGGAAAAGTTAAGCCCAATGCTCTAACCCGGCCCATTAGAAGGAAAATAAACTAGAAAGACTAAAATATAAGCTAGTAATAAGCTTATGAAGAATTTGAAAAGTTTTTGTAAGACAAAATGATGTTTCGAACTAAATATGCAAACCGTATGGTTTTTGGGTAGAAAAGGTAAAAATTCTGAAAGTAAAAGGTTATGATTGTACGTAATTTAAACGCATGGGAAAGTATAGGGTAGATTACGACACAATTTGAAAGTTAAAGGGGAGAAATTAATAATGCACGTGAGTGCATGGAAAGTCCAGGGGGGCAGAAATGCAAATAAACCAAACTAGAGATAAAGGTAAATATTAACTTTTGGGCTAGAAATGTAAACTTGGGAAATTAGAGGTTTAAAGTGTAAAAATCGAAATTGAATTGTTTTTGTCAAAACAATTTTGTTAGAGGGTCAAAACTGTCATTTCTGTAAAGTTGGAGCATAAGTATTTTCGGGGTATAAATTGTCAATTTCTCAAAGTTGAGGGACTAAGTATATTTTCGGGGTATAAATTGTCAATTTCTCAAATATATATATATATACTATAGTTGTTTAAGCCCGCCCAAAGGCGGGCACGACTTGTGATTTATTGCTTGTTTAATTCAAAGTGTGTAAATCATGTTTAGTACACTTGGGCGAAAACGACTTGTGATTTCTTGTTTGTTTAATTCCAAGTGTAAGTTAGTTTAGTATTTTTTATGTTTATATAGAGTTATATATATATTAAGAAACAGTTGTTTTGCTATTTTAATTGTGATATGATTTTTATTATTTTAGTCTTAAATTATTTGTACATGAACATTATATACTAAATAGAGATTATTTTAATAATATGTTATTAGTCGGGCATGTCTTGTGATTTCTTGTTTGTTTAATTCCAAATGTAATTTAGTTTATTATTGTTTATGTTTACATAGAGTTATATATATATATATATATATATATATATATATATATATATATATATATATATATATATATATATATATATATATATATATATATATATATATATATTAACAAACAGTTGTTTTGCTATTTTAATTATGTTATGTTTTTTATTATTGCAATGTTAACTTGTTTGTACATAAACATTATTCCTAAATAGTGATTTTTTTAATAATATTTTATTGTTATTGTACTTTTATTTGATTATTCTTATTATTATTATTAACACCTAACTACTACTCGTACTAATATTTATTTAATTAACATAAAGCGTATCAAAGAAGCTGTTAGAATCAAAGCGTCATCTTGGATCACCAACTGTTCATCTTCTCTAAGAATCTATTCGATTTTCTTGCTAATATACAATGTGAGTTAGTTTATGAACTTCGATGTTGGTTACTTGTTGTTATTTTAATTAGAGTAAAAATGAGTATTTTTTAGTATCCGATTATTATTTTGAATCTTTAGTGTGCATGTTTAAGTTAAAAAATAATGTATTTGTTCATGTATTTTAATATGCATATATTTGTTTGTTATTGCATGCTGTTATTGTTGCTAGTTTGTAAAACCCCCTTTTGCTCTGTTTGATCTATGTTTTGATTGTTAATAATGATAATTTTTATTTTGCAATCAAAGTTTAGTGTATATAGGTTAAAAAATGCATACTCCATTTATTTGTTATTGCATGCTGTTATTGTTACTAATTTGTAAAACCCCCTTTTGTTTTGTTTGATGTATATGTGGATTCTTAATAATGATAATTTTTATTTTGCAATCAAAGTTTAGTGTTTATAGGTTCAAAAATGCCTACTCCAATGCCTGTTTGTGATCAATTAGCGAGAGTTGCTGGTTCTAGGTGGCCAAAAGATATGATGCTTGTATTTTTTGCAAATGAAATTGAAACGACCAAGTGCGCAGAGGCGGAGTTTAGAAGGAGAGCGACAGAGATTGAAGCACGGGTTTGCAGATTTGGACAGCTGGTGACGGAGCTGGAGATGTTTTTCTGGGAGGGATCTTTGAAGTGCGTTTCACATATCTTGAAGGTCCAAAAAGAAGATCTGCTGGATGTTACTAAACTCCTGATGAATGTTATTAAGATGCAGGAGCGCCTTGAAGAATTGTTTTTTATGGTGGAGTATGTAAAGGCGTTGGAGTATTAGTGGTGTCTGCTTTGTTGCTATGATCGTTTATGTGTTTTGGTTTGTTATCTCTATGGCTTAGATGCAGGGTCTAACAATCTTTTGCTTGTTATATATGATGGATGTTTAGTACTCTTGATTATGACATTAGTATGTGTATTTATTATTATTACTTAATTATGTTAATATATTTTAGATGTTTATTAATGTGTTGTCTATTTTATGTTATTTTTAGTTTATGGTATGATCTTGTTTAGGAATGTTAGTCTTTGTTATTGTTTAATTTGATCCAGACGTATGTTTTATGTTATTTTTAGTTTATGTTATGCTTTTTTTTTGGATTGTTAGTTGTTTCTCTGTTTTGACGTTGTGTTGTTTGATTGGTTACTTAACATTTTCCATCCAATATAGGTGTATGTTGAATGCATAGATTATGTAAATAAAATGTTGTGGCATGACATTGTGTTGAATCCAGGTATTATGTAAACAATTTGTTGTGGCAAATCTGGTTTTGGACGCACCCAATCATTAGTAATATTATTAAATTATGTTGTATCAACAATAGATTAGCAAAAATTGTCTGGGAAATTTTGTGTTTAGGTTCTTTGCATTATTTGTTCTATTCTTAAATCATGTTGAATAAATAACAGATTAGCAAATAAGTAATCATTAACGAAAGTAACAACTTGTTTAAAGATAAATACATAGTTTCAATAATATATAAACAAAAACTGGAAAGATACTAAAGGTTGTGTCTTCCAAAAAGGGATTACAAATATGTAAATGTATGTGCGATACATAGCTAGACTGCGATTGTATATTAACAGACATGAAATATAGCTGCTCGTTGGTGTATGTTTAATGCATATGTAGAAAACTAGAAGGGGGGTTGAATAGTTTACCGATTAAAAACTTTGTTTTGAAACTTATTGAAAGATCAATTGATATTGATCTTAAGTGTGTTAATGAAATATGCAAGCAATATGTAATAAGTAAATAAGGAAAGAAATGATCAAACCACAACAAGTTGTTTATAGTGGTTCGGCCTACAAGGACTCTTTTTCCTTGCCCTACTCCACTCCCCGAGTCTCACACTCGAGAGTTTAACTTCACTAGTCAACAAGCTCCTTTCACCGGCGGAGAAAACCTTTACACTTCGCTTACACTATTTCCGACACTAAGCTAGATGTCGAGTTCTTTCCAAGGGTACAACTACTCCCACACACAATGTATTTTGAGGACTAAAATACTAACCACTCACACTCACAAGATTATGATGGTTTGATACAACAATGAAGTATGAATCAACACTAGATCATACAACACTAAACAAACAAGACTTCCAACTTCTCGTTGAAGCTTGAATATGACTTGATCTTCTTTGCTACAAAAG